>JAPYZH010000748.1:0-18691 GCA_030523085.1 Meteorus colon | reverse complement strand
CATAGGGAGCCTTTGTCGAGGGCGTTCGCCCTCCAACGGATGGTTTCAGCCTTCTTCGATACGCGATTTCCACACGTCGATGGCGGCTGTATGAGCCATATTATGGCACAATGGTCGGAATGAGTGCAGATCTCCGTGACCTGCCAGCAGCTGTTCTTTGAGAGCCCTGGGCTGACAAACGTCAAGTCGATGATTGACCTGCTCTCGCCCCTGGTGTACGTTGGGGCTTTACCGTCGTTGAGCAGCGTCAAGTTGAGCGCCGAAAAAGCATCTAAAAGAGCTCGCCCTCGCTCTGTTGTCCGGTCGCTACCCCATTCCAAGGCCCAGGCGTTGAAGTCCCCGGCGATGGTGACTGGGTATCGGTTGCTGGCGTCGTTGACCAGTCGGTCCAGAGCCTCCTCGTTCTCCTGCTGCGTCATACGAGGTGGCATATAACAGCTGTATATATGCACCCCGTTAACTTTCGCGCGCACGAAATGTTTCGCAGGCGTTTTCATGATCTCCTGGATGGGGCGGCTACCGCAAGCCCAGATAGCAGCTGAGCCTGTTTTATCCGCCCTCCAGGAAGGGCCTAACCTGTTTCGGTATTGTTCCGAAATTATCGCCACATCAGTGTTCTCCTCCCGCACCGTCTGCATGAGCAGATCTGGTGCTACCTCGCAGTGGTTGAGATTTATTTGCAAAAATCTCATTGCCTTTCTCTTTGTTTGTGTTTCTCGAGGGCCAATAAGTAGACTGGGCATCGGCTGCTTCCAGTTCCATGGTCTACTTTCCCAGCGCCTTTCTCCTTGCAGAGCATGCAGGTAGGCACCTTTTCGCACGTCTTAGCGAGGTGACCCTCATCTCCACAGCGTAAACACTGCTTCGAGCGGTCCGCACCTTTACAGCTCTGTCCTCGGTAGCCAAAGTCGGGGCACCGGAAGCATCTCAGAGGCAGGTGGCTGTTGTCTCGCTTGCGGATTTATTGATTATTTATGATTCTAGAATTACGTTCTGACCAAAGTTATGCTTCGTAGAAATACTGCTGAAATAAGTGACGAAAAAGAGCGAATTATCGGACAATATTTATTGCTGTGGGGGGTAAAAGCTACTGTTCACAGTTTCCTACTATTTCCCCACTATTAACTCCGAAACCAAAATCTTGATGACATTGTTTTCATTAAGGATGTAAGGCAGTGAAGAGCATTTTAGTTTTTATAGTGTTACGTCTTGACGGGAGTTCCGATTGATGATATAATGTTGCTTTAATTATTGATTATTGAGATAATCCCTTTTTATTCTGGCCGTAGAGTTGATTATTTGATTATGCAATTGATGAATTGTTTTGTTGATCCTCGATGATTATCGTTGTTATTTGTATCGGAATATTCCCCAATTGAAAACGTATCAGAGATAATTTAATTCAGATAAGATTCCGAAAATGGTAGGGGATCGTGTGCTATGCCACTGTTATGTACAGGTGAACGATTTTGATGTTGGTTGAGTTCACTTAATTTATTTTTCGATCAACTTGAGTTTCACTTGATTTATTGATTATAGTTGACACTTAATTAATACACTTGAATGGTTATCAACAGATTCCTCTTGGATTGAGATTTCTTGTTAATGTTTTTATGATTTGGTTGCTTCTGTATTAAATTGACAGAACTTTGGTCAACGTTGATGTTTATCAAGCGATGTTGATAAGCCAAGATTCGGTATTGAACTAACGTGTCTGAAGGATTGAGTCTGTTTGAATGTGTATAGTTGAGTGAGAAATTGGAGAGAGGAAATTGGTATTTATATGGATTTTATTGATTATGGAAGTAAATGATGGACGGATATGCGTCAGCCATTCATGTTAATTCGCGAACGTTCTGTGTTCACACGTGTTGGACGAAACTTGACGTTTGCTGAATTTATGTATTTCTGTTCTTCGCGATGTTCCCATGAAAGAAAAGTGCTGAGAATCTCAATTCAGGTAAATTCGTTCTCTGTTTGGTTAGCAAATCTCGAGTGAATACAATCTCATTTTTGTTTTATATCTTAGAAATTTGATAGTGTAATTGTGTATGAGTTTGGAAATTAATGGAAAGGGATGGCCAGTATTCAACACTAGTAATAGTCTCTTGTTTTCTTATTTGTTGGCAAGCTTTGGATGAGGAATGATGCAAAAAATTTTTGAAGGAAATTAAGGGTCGTGAAATCGAAAGGAGAAAAAGTTTAGGCGAAAATTGAAGAATTAGAAATTTCATGCAGAAATTCTTGCTTGAATTTTTCCTCAATCTCAGCATTGCAGGACATAGAAGAGCATTATGTTTATAAAACGGAAAAAATTTTTCGAAAATCGTGACTTGTAGAAAAATAGATGAACGATCTGTGATTCCTTTTTCCTGTTGCCGCCATAAAATCTCATCTCCAATTTCAGAGATGAAGATTTTTTTGTCTTATCTCTTTATGAGGAAGTTATCAGAATCTTAGTTTTTCAAATGGTCAGTCTTAGTAGTCCAATGAATAGAAGAAAGTTTTTCGTCGCCATATTATTCGTTTTTGCATTTTCCGAAATCTGAAATTAGTATACACTAATGGTTCAGCAGGGATGCCAACTTTCGAAATTTGTTATTTTGTTAGATTTATAAGCATATCTTCACTTATTTTCACAACGGTATCTGTATAAATGTTGCAGGAATGAAGCAAGATGCAGTTCCGAAAAAAAGTGATGTGAAAGATGAAAGGACTCTTGGAGACAAGAAAATTTCAGAGACTGCAACTACGATCATGGTAAGTATTCAATTTCGTGTATTTGTTCAATGGCAGAAAAATGACGATCATTTGGCTATAATCCCAGGCAAAATCTAGTCATGCGATTGCATGACGGTTGATTTCCATCTGAAAATGAGTTCATGCACAAAAACTTGATTGACTCGTGGTCTACCTTCATCGCCACTCGAGGAATTTATTCCAGTTTTGCGACTTCTTCGATCTCCATTCCTTGTGAATGATTAGAAAATCCTCCTCTCGGAAGAATGAAACACTGCGGACGGAAAATTGGCGGTGAAAAAAGGATGGTAGGAGGGCGACTGATGACAATAAAAGGGGAAATTTATGGGCTCGATTTTTTTTATACGAAGCAATAATTGACTCCGCGAAAGGGGAAGTTTTTATAATGACCTCGGAAATCGATCTCTTGATAGACCGCAATTCGATGAAACATCTACTCTGTACTGAGATTCCACACTGTATCGAAAATGAGTGGATTGGATTGGAAATTCAAATCATGTCCATGAGTTTTCTGAATAATTACTTTTAGTTATTCACAATTGGTTGTGTTTTATAATTACTTCACTTTGAACTCTGAATTTATTGATGTTAAAACCCGTATGGTTCGATGATGACGCTGGTGTCTCCATTTTTCGTGTCGAAACAACACTGGATTGGGGCGGTGAAGTCGTCTCTATATAAAAATGACTAATGATGGAAGCGCAATGAGCGGATGTTTGTCGGCCATTCGATGTGCTTTCGTAATGGTTCAATGCTTGCGTGTGTGGGTAAAATCCAAAAACTTGCATAAATGATGCATAATTCTCGAGTTGGTGTCGCAGCGTCAGGAGGAATATGCTGAAGCCCTGTTTTAAAAATGTTGAAGATGATAGCGAGAGTGTGGGAAATAAAATTGGCTATAGTTGGAATGGACGACGATATATTCACTGATTGTGAAAGGTGTAAATTAAATTCAGTCCAATTCGTCCATGTACTAATGTACAAGTAATCTAACCAGATCACAATTGAGATGACGGTTAATGTGGCGTGATATTATTGATCCCTACGTCTCCATTGTAGTCAGAGAGGCTATTATTTTTTGCAATTAGATTACAACTGTGACACGAGTTGATCCGCGTTCAATTAATCCGTGACAATTGATCCTTGGATAATTCATCCACACGATAGTTAATCTGTGGACAATGAGCTCGCATGACAAATGATCTAGCGCGTTGTGGAATGCGTCAATCACGTGATGTGCCAGCTCAAAATATTGTATTTGAGGAAAACGGCAAGTGCGGCATATATACATGTCAATGAACAATTGCGTTATCGTATTAAAGTAATTTATAGGATAATTTGTCGGCATATCATTTGTCGTTTGAGTTAATTGTCCACAGATCAACTATTGTGCGGATGAATTATCCGAAGATCAATTGTCCAATGGATCAACCGTCGCCGATGAATTGTCCGCGGATCAAGTGTGACGTAGCCAATCACAACATGTAATGTTCGCAGTATAATTCTTATTGAATTGTTTGTTAGACGAAAGCACTCTTGTGTTGAGGCGACGGGAATTGAGCTAAATAATTGAGGTGCTGACATTGTATTGATTTTGACACCTTTTCACTCGTACAAATTTAGTGTAACTGAGGGGGAGAAAAACTGTAACCCCTTGAGTTCCCTTTCTTACATTGATAGGAAATTTATATTGACTCAAGAAATATTTTCTTGAGCCAAGAATTTATTTTTGAAGAGAGCTAATTTCTTGCTTCAAGAAATTCTTGTCTTGATTTAAATTTTTGTGGCTCTGAAGATTTCATATCTTTGATGGATAACGCTCGTATCTTGACCGGAAGTTACATTATGTTTAATCGATACTAGCAAATTCTTCTAGCAGGACGACTCGTCCTCAATAAAAAATATATTATTGTTTTAAGAACTTAAAATTTTTGGCTGAAGTAGTAATGTTCTGATGGGGAATGTTTTCAAACCCATAGAAAAAAAAAATTTTTTCAATAAATTTTGGCCTCAACATATCTGAAGTAAATGAATGTAATCCTGAATGAATTTGAACTGTATCTTCATAGAAAAACAAGACGAGTATCCATCTTTTGATTTGAGGTTTTTGGTTCAAGAACTTATTTCTGGGGTAAAAAAAATTAAAAATTTGGAACAAAAACCACAGTTTGAAGAAATTTTTCTTCTTGAATCAAGATAGTTTTTCTATCAGTGCAGCTACTAATCATGAATATGGGGCCGTCCCTTAGGAGTAGGTTCCTATCCGCTCGGCTTCCATGTGGATATAGAAAAGAAAGTTTTTTGAGTTGCATTATATCATGTATATAGTACAGGCTATGCTTTTATAGCAGACTTCCATAACGTGCATTTGCATTAGATAACGACAGAGGTCAAATGTCTCATGAGTGATGAAATAATATGATTCGTGTGAAAGGCCATCCCCCTAGAATCAAAATTATCTCAGTCAAACCGCAAGTAGTTCATGTACAATCTCAGGACCCTTTCACAGCATTGTCATGAACCACTCGTCCTTATACTTTCGGTTGATTTCAGCCCGGGCAATCCCACTAAAGTATCATAGTTTTTCGGAAGAATTGAGAGATGAGCACTATATATTATAGTATCACACAAAGATTATGGTCATCAGAGATTTGATATGATGAAAGAGTTCGCAGTCGTTTCCTATAATAGATTATCTGAATGTGGTTAATTAAGTTCCCGTGAATAAATGTACGTTGAGAAGCAAAGTTTTATAAATCTTAATGGCTAACCGAACTATCACTATAGCATCTATTCTGGATGCAAAATATCCGACAATCAAAAATCAAAACGAAGAAACTTCCAACGAAGATCCTCCCGCACGATGGACTCTGTCGATTCGCTTTTCCCAAATGGAATTATTTCAACACTAAGTATACTTGAGAATAATTAACGTCTCATAGAGATTCAAGCGAGATAACTCTAAATGAGATCTTCCTGATTGAGAGCGAGCTCTTGTTGCGTTTTCTTTTTTAACCATAGAAACTTATTGTATTGACCACGAAAATGAAAAATCGATTTTTCAAAAAATCGCGGCATTTTAAGACCTCCCCAACATAACCTGCGCATTTTCAGCACATAGTATGTATGTGTGTATGTGTGTAAGTATGTTACGCAAATTCATGTCGTACGATAACGCCCTAACTAATAATGCAATTTGAATGGTCTATGACGTAATCGATGGGGCTTGACGTAATTTGTCTCTGATTAGATTTTGTTTCGATTCGGTCGAGTAGTTTTTTAGTTTTTTCATTAGACATATCTGAAAATGGAATTTAAACGGGAAAATTGAAACTTCTGCGGGACTCGACGAGCGAAGATAGCAAGTAGCACCGGAAAGTTATTAATGTAATACCTATTAGCAACGGTCTGTTTATCCTTGGTCGGAAACATTGACAGTCGAGTGGAAACCTGTAATTTTCAGTGAGGATAATTGAAATTCGAATTTTCAAAATCTAACTGGTGATCTCATCCTTTCACAGATGTGGTTCAAATTTAATTTTCCGAAAATTTCCCCCAAGACAGCCTAAAATAATCTAGGCGATAACGGGTCTCCTTGTCGCCCACCCCTGCTTATTTTTGATTCTTTTACTTATGTTTCTAATTTTATTTCAGCTGTATTGTTAGTGTATACGTTTTTTATAATTCTGATGTACTTATGTTCGACTTCTTGGTTCTGTAGACAATGCCAGATGTTTTCATACAATATTGAGTCAAATGCCTTGTTGTAGTCGATAAAGCAGCAGTAGAATGGTGCATTGAATTTCTTCTTCTTCTCGAAGATTTGTTTTACAACATGTATATGATCTAGAGTTGAATAACCTATCCTAAACTCGCCCTGCTCCCTAGGCTCATAACCGTCCAGAGTTCTAGTTATTCGGCCTGAAATCACTTTTGCAAAGATTTTAGAAATATCCGACATTAGATTGATGGGTCTCTAGTTATTTATTTGCGCCTCGTCACCTTTTTTGTGTAGTAGGATAATCGTTGATGCAGTTCCCTATGTCAGAATTTTTTCGGTGTTTAATATGTTGTTGAAAATATATTTCAGTAGTGGTGCAATGTAGTCCCTACAGTCTAAAAGCATTCCGTTATTGATCTCGTCAGGATCAGGAGCTTTATCGGTCTTCTGTGATTTAATTGCCTTGTGTATTTCTTCTTCTAGTATAGGTGGTACACTATCGTTGTTGTTTAAGTCGGTATCCCTATCTGGCTCTTGCTGGAATACAGATTTTTGTAGATTTGTGGCTATTGATAATATGTGAGATCTTTGAGTCATTGTCTTGCAGTGCAAGTCTTTCATATTACGTATCCAGTTATTTTCATCTGAAAAAATTTGAGGAGCCGTTTTTTACACTACTGGACTTGTTTTTCCGAAGTGTTGCGTTTCATCTGTTCTCTATCTTTTCTTTATTGCGTTTTTATTTCTTTACTCAGTCTTCTTATTTGTTTTCTGATAGCTTCTGTTATATTAACTGTGCTAACCAATTCGGATCTTTTTCCTAGAACTTCATTTTTTCCTTCTGATTTGTATCCTTCATTCTTTTGTTTGCTTCAACACTGGTTTCAGATCTTGCCATTAGTATTACATGTATTGTGTTGCATTTCTGTTGGGTGTTTAAGTGCACAAGAGATAATTCTATCACAGAGTTGAGATTCCCTTTTATGGTGGCTATTCTCGCGTTGTTGTTCGTTATCGTTGTTTTCACTCTAAAAGGCCGAATTGATTTCACAGCACATGATGTGTTCAGACATGCTCTAAGCATTATATGGTTACCATTGAAATAGAGGTTTACGATGGTACTACAGTCGTCAAATGATTTGGGTCTGTTCGTTAGGAAGTGATCCATGTCGCTTCTATACTGGCCATCTGGCCATATCCATGTCCATCTTCTGAAAGCTCCTTTCTTAAATTCGCTGTCAATATTTTCATGTGGTTTTCAGAAGCCATTTCCATTAGTTTTCATTACTTTCTCGTGTTTCTCCGCTACTAGACGTACCCAGGTCAGTATCTTCTCAATTCCTTGGTGTTTCAATTTGTGCGTTAAAATCGCCCATCACAATGCATTTTTTATGTGCGTGTTCTTTTACGGTAGCATCAAGGGCCGAATAGAATGACTCAATTTCTAAAGTAGTAGATTGCTCGGTTGGCGAGTATATTTGCACTCTATACCATATTTCTTTGTCAGGTGGTATATTTATGTTCAATATAGCAATTCTTACCGATATGCCAATTATTTCTGAGATAAAGTTTCGAGTGTTTTCCTTATCAAGAATCCCACTCCATGTCTTCTTCTTATATCTTGTATAGAGTGTAAAAGTCCTTGTAGACTTTCTTCAGACCTTAAAGAGAGTGTGTTGTAAGTTGATATATACAGGTATTTAGTGTTTTGGTGTTTCTCAATTTCTCAATTAAAATTCGTTGCTCAATTAATTGATGTCAATTATTTAACACAACTGTGCTAATTTGACCAATAACCTTCTTATAAATGATCTACGATTAAGTTTATTAACGTTAGTGAATTATTTGTGTTCATTTGTCACACAATAATATTTGTGCGGCTAAATACTATAGTAAAATTTTTAATTCTGCAATGGAAAAAGTAATTTCAGAAGCAACAGATGTTTACATTGCTTGCCAAAATGTGAGCAAACTTCTATACGTTACAAATTACACAAAATGTCAACTTTGATAGAGAAAGCTTGCCGCATGAAATAACATTCTTTCTTTCTTTCTTTCTTTCTTTCTTTCTTTCTTTCTTTCTTTCTTTCAACCATCGTTCACACCTATTGGTATGAGGACTCACCCTCAACTACTAGCAAGACCACTCACACCCACCGCCGCTAACTAGCTATTATCATGGTTACTGTTGTCATGGTTACTGTTGTCATGTACACTGTTGTGATGGTGAGTGTTGTGATGGTTACTGTTGTCATGTACACTGTTGTGATGGTGAGTGTTGTGATGGTTACTGTTGACATGATTGTCGTTGCTATAATAACGGCTGCCATGACAATAATTGCTATGGTAACGGTTGCTTAGTGATTCATTATCAATTTTTTGGTCACAAAAATCATAAGCGTAAAAAGTACCGCTATTGCTATTGCTTCTTCAGGAATTGCAGCTACTCTGATTGATATGAATTATAACGAGGGAAGAAGAGTTCTCGAAGTTGCTCATTGATATAGGTGACGGAAAAATATCTGGAGTAAAAAGGAGAATGCATCTGCCGGGTAATTTTAGAGATATTGTTGAAACTTGATCATATTGACTGATAGAATATACCCAAATCCCAATCATATTGATGTCGATCACGTCACATGGTTGAAGAGAGGAGCTATCCTTACTCCGACGAACGAGCCAGTTATCATTATCGTTCAGAAAAACTACCAACTAACCTCATGAAATATCAATCTGTCGTTACAGTAATTTAACCAGACGATGCTATCCATTATCCATCCTATCACACAATACTCCAATGGTGATGTGGAAAACTGTGGGAATGATTTTTATTTTTTATATCGGTACCTCACTTCAATGGATATTACCATATATGAAAAGTTGGGATTGAAAACAGATATTTTCTAGACGTTAGTTCATCCATCAAATCATCCGTTCTATCATCCATCTACTCAGTCATTCAATGAAAATCAATTTTTGGTAACACAAATTCAGCAACATAATAATTTTATTCAGCCCAGCGGAGCGGGCAGGTACAGCTAGTATGATATAATATACGTTGAGCGTGAAATAGATGAGTTGAAGATAGTAAATAAGTGGACTGTAGTTTAATTGAAATTGATAATATCGAGGTTATGCTGTATAGAGTCTGAGTTGGAACTTGACTATATGAATGAGTTGATCTTGAATATAATCAAATCAGTCTCAATGTCTTTCACAATATAATATTTGAGCTGCTCAATTGACAAAGTGTAGTAATTGAGTCACTGAGTTGATTGCACGTATATTAGTTGTGAATTGAGAATAATGTTGAGTTACTGAATTATTCACCACTGCGATTACTGGTCTGTTGAGTTTTTCAGTGTGTGAGTTAAACTTGCTGAGTATATATTTGATAACTAATGATTGAATAATAACGAAATGAAATTGCCGGTGCGCGGATGTCCACGTGCGACTTGTCTGATGTACAGAGCGATAATGATGGAGAAGACGCTCGATAGTGTGGTCGATGGTGAACCCGGAAATCGACCTGAGTCAATGAGCGATCTAATGAGTCCACAGGACTCAATTACACATTTAATTTCGGTGATAATGACCACCCGAGCGGACATACAGTGATTGATAGGTCACTGCATGAGCCACCAGAGTGTGCATCTGCACCATTTGAAATGGATTTGAAGATGTTAGGTTGAAACCTAATCAAGTTTCAAGAAATACCGAATTGAATATCGGTGAGTGGCTCGCGAGCGACGGCAATGAACGATCGCGCCTTTCGACTGTTGGATCGTCCAATATTTGTAGGACGCGTTCCCTGATACTTTCGATACTTGCAATAAATACTGTATATTTTCAATTTAGAAGGAATCTGGCCCATAGCCAGGTTGAATAAACCAACCGCCAATTATATTCAACTGTCTTTCCATTTGTAATATTATTAATCATATTGACCAAGTACCCAGGTGCTTGAATCATCCTTTCTTTCTCGCATACAAGCCTGGGTGGCATCCCTAGCGCCTTTTCGCGCTCTTTACATCATCCACACAATGAACATAAATTAGTAAAACCATCTGTAACAATCCCCTTAGCCCCTAGAAAGGCTAAGCGAGAATAACACGATATTATTTCATGTAGATTTGAAAATAGAGCGTTACACTCTATATTTATCTCATTCTCTCGCAGGCTACTTTTCTGAAGTTTCACTTCTGCCGTATGTGAATTGCACTCACACTTTTTTTTTCTGATGGGTTTCAGTTTCCTGATGGCGGTGTCTTTTTTTTTTTTCGTGGATGTGAGTTGTGTTAGTGACGTGGTCCTGTCCCGTGTCATATAGTCTAGCATGTTACTTTTATTGTTCTTTTTGGGGCCGATGTGAGTTGATTATTAGGTGAATTATTTGGAGATTTGATGTGGTCTCTTTTCCTCTTGTCTTTTTTTTCATCTCTTGACTCTAGTGACAATTTCATCTTTGACAAAATAACAGATTTTACCCTTTGCCCTTCCTTCTTTCAGCTAAGGCAAAAGCTCCTCCCTTTTTTCTAAGATTTTCTTGCTGAGATCCTCTTCGAGGCAAATTTCGGAGTTCAGTTTCTTTTCGTCCTTTAGTATTTCATTTCTTCTCGAGTTTGTTGTGGAAGAAATAAAAGAAAAATACAGCACTTTCGTGCCTGATGCACCTCGGGGCTGCTTTGCCACTTCTAATCACCTTTCTTACCACTATTCTTTCCTTTCGACCTTTCTTCCCTACCTATCTGTGCTCGGTTTGTTTTATACCCAATCATTGTATACTTTTCTGGAACAATTAAACTCACTTCTATGGCGTCCACCATCAACACGACTGCTCTCTATGGCGTATAACAGTGACATGCATAACTACTATGCCCTAACTCTGTCACGTGTTGTGCGCCGGCTCATGTAGTTGCGCAAAACACCAGTACGCACGTTATTGTTGTTGATATTGGCGGGTAAGTTCTCACAATTGTCAGTGTTTGATTCTTTCTGACCATTAATTGTATTCCGGATTCGTATTGGTTTATAAATTCGGTTCATAATTCCATTGAGATAATTATTTGGGGTCCTTCTTTCCATCGGGCCGTTCAGATTCTCATTTTTCGTTTGGTAACCCCAAAGTGAGGTTAACCGGCTGAGTTGTCCGCAAGTATATCGCTCTAATTTTCCCAATATTAATTATTCATGTATTTTCTTTTGAGGTGAATTGGATTCGGAATTATCGGTGAATGGTGGCGAATCCATGTTAACATTATTCATTGAGAATCCAAGCATGACTTGTGTTACAATATACAGCACTAACGTTGCATAACACGTCATCCTTGTAGCTACTGTTGAATTGCTATTTCAGCACCCACATACCGATCATTAATAAGCTTAACT
This sequence comes from Meteorus colon, assembly GCA_030523085.1. NCBI lineage: Eukaryota > Metazoa > Arthropoda > Insecta > Hymenoptera > Braconidae > Meteorus > Meteorus colon. Next base: position 6,822 of record JAPYZH010000748.1, on the reverse strand, counting down.
ACATTAATCGCTAGTTCGTTGTTGGCTCTTGATTTTTCGATCAAAATTGACCTTAGTTCAGTCTTCATTATTTTTGAAAAAATTTTGTGGGGCCACGCACGATCAGTGTGTAACATCGTTCTTATTATCTCTGATTTGAAGATGGGGAATGAAGGAAATTAGTGCAAGTATGAATCTAAATGTTATTTGAATGAATTCTTCCCAATACTACTGCATATATAAGTTAAATGGAAAGTGATATTTTTTTTTTAATCAGGGATCTGCAGATAGCGATTAGTTCTTTACATTTTTTCTTCATCAGTCAAGAGATGATAATCAAGAATGATAAAAATGCAGGTATGAGTGAACTGCGAGTGAAACAAGGACCCCTATTATAAACCAATGGCAGAATTCAATACAAGAACATCGTGTGACATCGCGGGACGTCGCGGGATGCAATTGGTTACCCGTGGATCGCCTGAGATCTAGACGCCATCGTCCATATAGTGTGAAGTATGAGTGCGAGAGAGAGGACGAATGCGTGTTCGAGTGTGTGCGAGTGTGCGAGTGTGTACGAGCGAGAGAGCGAGATCGAGAACAAATGGGGATGAATAGCCGGTCAGGGGGATAGGTTTATCATAGCCGAAATGCATTAGAACAAAGATTCAAGGACAGAGTAGTGGGGAGCATTTCGCGACTCACTAAGAAAGAATAGACAAATCGGATGATGAACGCATTAGTATTCAATGAAAATTTGGAGCGTAAGGACGCACAAAAGTATTCAACACGAATTGATTGCGTAAAGACGCATTATTACTGTACTCAGATGAAATCAGGAGTGTTAAGACGCATTATTATTGGAGTATTTAATACAAATTGATTGTATTGGGAATTTGTATATCAAGCAGTCGCAACATCTACGCCTTTTTCTGTAATTCGGACAACACGGTGAGCGTATCATTCGTATGAAATGTGTATGATGATAATTGTAAAATACGTTGTCGCGCATAGGCTTTGGACGGGCTGGGAATCGATCTCGCAGTTCAATAATGTAGTATGTTGGATGGATGATTGGATGAAATCGTATAAAATATCTACAAATGATTTGTTCTTTGTGATAAAGTTGAAATCGCGCATCACGCGCTTTATATATCATTTACAAATAATGATTGAGAACTTTTGATAATCACTACTATATTTAGTGCGACACATTTGCAGGGCCACCCCCCTCTATCGTCCGCTAGCTGCGGTACAGTATTGATTTGTTATTGATATTGATTATCGATCGCCGAGGGTTTCTCCCAACCGGGAGTCCGGAGATTGTTATTAATTGGTTATTGTTTCAGAACAAAAGATTGTATACGCGTGGTGCCCGTAAGGTTTCTGGCGCCCAACATAAATCGTGGTTTCGGAATCATGAGAGATTCGTGAAGGTTTATTTTTTTTTGTTATAATAAGAAGTCATTCGCGAGATCAAGTTAAGCGGCCATAATTCGACGCGTATCCTTTCCCTGGATCCCATCGCAATATCAATGTGTTCAAAATTACTCATGGTTGAGCGACGTTCTTTACATGAAGGATGCATTCTGTATGATCACTTGTTGACCGTTTATTGATTAGGGTAGTACAATCTCTGGTTACGACAACGATTGAGTCATACGATTTTTCAATATGAATCTAAATTATTTTACAGGATCAAGGTGGGCATCAGGTGTGGATTTGTCCCGCATGTGGCAATCAAGATGATGGATCACCGATGATCGGATGCGATGACTGCGACGCATGGTATCATTGGTAAGGACAATCATTCACTATTCTAATAAAGTATGCATATTTTTTCGATGTGCGTTCATCTTTGAACGATGTTTTGGTGTTCATATTATACCGTAGCAAACTAGAGTAAATTTTTTATCTAACAGTAAGAGTGAAGGTGTAGGGTAATCGAAAGCAGAGTACATGCAGATCCATACACAATAATCGGAGGGGTATGTATGTATGAATGTGAATATACGTTACCGACGATTTTAAGTGGAAATCTTGATATTAATTTCAACTCAGAAAATGCTCACATACTTATCAACTGTTTACGTGAAGGTTCACATCTTTCAATAAATAATGACACCACAGTTTCTACAACACGACACGGTACGAAAATTGATGCTAATCATACTAGGTGGAGACTTTAATGCAAGGATAGGATGCCTACCTGAGCTACCTGAAGAAGTTACTATGAATACCACCTCAAACTACCAACACAGCAGTATGGATTCAATAAAAACAAGAAGAGGAAAACTTCTCACAAGCTTTATGCACAAAAATGGATTCGTTCTAGCTAATGGAAGATGCCTTGGAGATTTGCCGACGAACTTTACTTTCCACAATGCAAATGGAGCTAGTGCAATTGATTTAATGTGGGTTGAAACTGATCGTCTCGAACTAGTAAAAAACCAGAAAGTAATCAGAGAAACTACTGGACTTGGTCATCTGCTAATGAGACTCAACGTCGTGGACCCATTCATTACTTATGTGGATACTCCTCCTGACTCTACTGTGACCTTTTCAATCACTAAGTAGAAGGACCAATCTATCGAAAACAAACATTACTTCTACACTGAATTAGCGCAATCATATAGGCTAAATATGAATTTTGCACTTAATCCACCAGATCTGATAAGCAGAAATCTTTACTATGTAATATACGAAGTTGCTGATAAAGCAAGTCTACTCAAGAAAGTCGAAAAATCATCCATGGTTTACCTCGGTGACAATCAATCTCAAAAAAACGTGTAGCTCTCTCTTAAAGCTCTGCTGTACGTATAACTTCCAAGAACCTTGGAGGACTCAATACCTAAACGCTCAAAAGCAGTATAAGAATCATATAATATACATGAAAAAAAAAGCCCAAGAAAAGCTCGTAGACGATTTTAATAACGTTAAAAACCCGGTAGAGTTCTGGAAAGCTATAAAAAAATTTAAACCATACACAAACAAGGCAAACTCACTATCCATAGAACACTGAGATGAATTTCATAGACAGATCTATCCTCCAAAAATAAACACTCCTCCTATTATCCACCGAACAACTGACCCAGCACTTGATCCACCAATCTCCTGGGAAGAACTGCTTACTGTGGTAAATGAACTTAAAAATATCAAGCCTACAGGTCCTGATGGAGTACCGAATGGAATTTCGAAGCTTCTACGTACAGCCACGTTGATCTCAACAGGAGAACAAAATGCCTCTAAGATTACTGCATTATCAATAAACTGCAAGTAAACACTAACAAGACAAAGTCAATGATCTACAAAGCGAAAGGCAAACATAAAGTACTGAAAGAAAATCTACATTCATATGAAGGACAAGTAATTGAAGTATTTAGATCATTCACCTACCTAGGAGTCCATCTCACTTCTACTACTCTAGGCCAGTTGACAGCAGATTTTGCTATAACAAAAGCAATTGCTGCCTCTAATATTATACTTGGTATTGTAAACAGAGTCGGTTCAAACTTAATACTAGCCAGCATGGAACTCTTTGAAAGCTTGGTCCAATCATCCATCCGATATGCAATCCCAGCTTGGGGTTTTAGATTTAAAAACCAACTTGAAAGAGTGGCAGTTGACTTTTTCAAAAAACTACTACGCCTTTCTAGATGCACAGCCAACTGGCCGATCCGCCTAGAACTTGATTTGATGCCACTCGAATACACAGTAATGGAATATTCCTGGAATTGGGCGATAAAAATTTTAACAGTTGATGATGCCTACCTGCCAAAAATATGTCTCAAAAGACTAATGGACCTAATAGAGAGTCCAACATGTCCTGAAGAACTTAATTCGGCAGCGAAATTCAAAAATTTTCTTGATGAGATAGGAGCATCTTATCTTTGAGCCGAAACTGACTTGGAACGTTGGAGAGGCAGAAAGTGCACAATCTTTGAGCAATTCAAAGCTGCATCAAGAGCTACAGACGAAGACAGCAACTGTAACTCTAACTTTTACCTCTTGAGGCTATACAAACCGATTACTACTATCTTCAACAAGCCAACTTATCTTCATGAAAACCATCCCATGCTAATTAAAAGAACAGTTGCCCGAATAAAATTGGCAGCGAATACCAGGTTTACTTGACAGTAATCACAAGTCAAAAACTTTAATCGGCGAGTTCATGTTAGTGCTGTTCACTAAACGAACCCGAAAGTGTTGAACATGTGCTCTTCTACTGCCCAATCCATTAAGGACGTTCCCAAGGAGAACACTTTTCTTGGAATATCTTTCCAATTTTGAATACCCATACTTATGAGTGTCCTTTATACGTAGAAATTTTTTAAAACCCTTTTTGCGGTGCAAAATTTTGAAATATTGAAAGCTAAAAATTACATATTTAACATGTGATCCCTGTCCGAACTTCCATTGTGGTGCACTTTTTTTTAAATAACTACAGCAATTTTCTTACAATTTCTATCAAAAACTGAAAATCAATAATTGAACATGTAATAAACATGTTCCTCAAAAAAGAACAAAAAGACGCGGTATTCATTTAGTTATAAAAAATGTTGAAAGTGAGCTACTTTTCACGTTTTTTCATTACTTGATCAGTGAGAGATGGTGACTTGGCAACGCTGCGTTGGGCGGGAAGTTTGAAATACCGTAAAGGCGCAGTAGTTGTAAATAAATGCGAGCTGCTCACAAATAGGTTAACTGCCGGATGTTGTAAAAAAAAGCCTTAGCTACTCTCACCAATTTTTTTTCACAAATCTTCCATTCCTCAAGCGTGAAGTCATTATTAATAAATTGTTTTTTATTAATTTATCTTCAAAATAAAAGTGACCTCAAAACATTGAAATTCTATTGCACTCGTTTCAAATTTAAATAAAAATATACAGAAAGAGAATAGAATGTTGCCAGATCAAAGAAACGACGCAATGGGTATATTTTTGGACTTCTGCGCACGTTCGTGCCACTGAAAATGTACAGTGGATCGCAACTTTTTTTTGTTGCATTTATAGTATAGTTTACATGGGGAGACCGTTTTTAAAGTTGAGCACAACTGCTACTTGGGAACGTCCTTAAGACATCAGGAACAATTTATACGAGAGCACCTTCTCCTCTGCACAAACGAGCCTTAACTTTTATTTAACCAGCTTGTCACACTACGACAGTAGGAAACTTTTTAACCTAACTAGACAAATCTTAACAGTAAGAGAATCTTTAGTATAATAATATTAATAATTAAATTAATAAAAGAAGAAATGTAAATTCCAGTGAACTTCTATTATTTATATTTGAAAAACTAGCATTCCATTATTATAAACATTGTAGAGATACTGTTCTTGGCCAGATGTCTGTATAACTTTCTTTTGATTTCAATGCATGTTAAATATTGTATGTACTATCACCCATTACTATGGGACCATGTGCCTTAAAAACAATTAAATAATTACAATTACGATTACAATTGATGCTGCATTCATGCAATATTTACAAAACGTTTCTAGTAGATCGTTCATATTATATTTTAGCTACCACAAGCCTCTTGTAACTCACATGGCCATTGAATCAGAGTCAGTTCAATTAATGGACATAATTAATTGAATATTTTGGATATTTAATGAAGTTTTGTTATAAACGGTGTAATAATAAATTAACAATGTGTAAATAAAAGTTATTTCGATTGAATAGTGCTTTTCAAAGCTGAATCAAGTTAATTTTTCTTTAAACCTTTTAAAATTAATTATAGTTTTTCGATTAAACTGTTATCAATTGCAGTTAAAGTTTCTTTTTCACAAACAGGGAGTTTTGGCACACGGGATAAAATTTTCAGTTATATTCATTTTGTTACGCTAAAGTAGTATACCTCCCTACGTACGTACATAAGTACACACGTTCTTTGTTTAATTAACAATTTTATCAGCTAGATATTTGTATTCAGAGTATGTGTATTTCGTGTACCTTCGTTAAAAGTGCGGTTAGCAATGCTGGCGGCTATGCTCACGGTAGTAAAGTAGTGAAATCACGCGATGGTATGTACTCAGGAGAACATTTATCACACACAACAAAAATTTTAAAAACAAGTCCACGTTCTCTTACTATGTCAAAAGATATTTTCCTGTTGCGATTTGCACATTTCACAAGACGCAATCGCCAAAATAACACAAAATCCGCGTTGAAGGAAACAGGCATTAATAGTAAATAATACTATTCGTCGATTACAACGATAACGCATAGGAATAGTAACGAATTGATTATGAATTAATAAAGTTCAAAAAAATGTATACAGGTTGCAGCAAGTTTAGTCCATTGAAATGTTACAATTCGAGGGCAAAGTATTGCATTTGTTAGAGGACGCAATTTTATTTTCGGGATGTGTTGGGGGGGGGGTCAGTAGAAGCTTAACTCCAAGTTCGAGGGGTTGCCACCCTTGTCCCTCGGCCGCCATCTTGGAAAAAGGGGTGAAAACCCTTTTCCGCGGTATCTCCGAAACTATAGGTCCTACAAAAAAATCGTGAATACGTAATTTGTAGCAAATCGCTTTGCCTACAAATATGTTCATATAACTTTTTGCCCCAAATTCAAAATTGAAGAAGTTATAAGCAAAAAAGTGAGAAAATTTCGATAAAAATTATCTTTTTTGCTCTATAACTTTTTTTTTATGCATTTTACAAAAATATTACATCAGATCAATCTTGTAGATTGTCTTTTGAGGAACATTTTTGTATATATTTTTTTCAATTTCATTTATTCAAAACGCTGTGACAGCGCTCCAAAGTTGACCGGGTTCGTCAATGCTCATAAGAATCCGGTCAAAACGAAATGTTTAACTTGGTTCTATGATATTTTTTT
>JAPYZH010000747.1:0-18724 GCA_030523085.1 Meteorus colon | reverse complement strand
GCGATGCAATTCATGTAAATCTTCTGGATATTCTAAATCCACTTCGAAAATATAGCCTGTTGGTGAATCATCGGGAATCCCTTGTATCATATTGACATCCATAATTGAGTTTTCCACCCAGGCGAATCCACCAAATGGCAAATGTTCACTCATTGCCGCACCATACAAATTATTTACATCAAAATACATGAGATATGATTCCTCATTGTTTGGATCATATTTTTCACCCATGTATCGATTATTAGTCTTAGCATAACGATTGGCGCATTGAGCTACACTCGAATGTTCATCACCCACTATATCTTTGTTACTTGCATAATACGGAACAATTATGTTCTTATCCTGACGCTTCTCTCTATCGATTCCATACACATTTATCCTCAGTCCATTGACATCTTCGAATGATGGAATGTCCTGTAATTTCATGGGGAATGTGAAGCCCTCATACTTGAGATTCATCTTGCTATAATGTGGATATGATGACACCCGGTGACTGTTTTGCTTGATTGGATGATCCTCTGCGGTAATGGCTATGACAATGTACCACAGGAAACAGAATTCATCCACATTTTCAGTATTCACAACAGCCCTCCTCTGTTGAATATCTTTGGGAAAAACCTACCCATGTGGATAAACCCCCCTCTAATGGAACATATTTATTGATATTCAGCAGCAAATTTTCAATCTCTACTAATGTCCATCCAGAATCATGCTCTTGGAATTCTTCCACTTTTTCCAATAACTGTTCACGTACATTGTCCTCATACCATTCACTTGTATTTGTCGATGAAAGAATTGGTGCATTCCGCGTACCGAAATATTTTGTTTCTTGAATAACGATATCATCTTTTGTTATTTCGAACTTGCATGCTAAATCTATATTTACTTTAACAGTACCATCACTTCGTAATGCTTCCTCTGTTTTCTTGATAACTAATCGTTTAGCGTCTAACAAAAACGAATCCAAATCAATGTGGCGCAAATTTGAAACTAGCCCTGTGCGAATTCGACTTTCAAACACTGATGATGAATTATTCCACTTGATGTAATCACCACCTGAATTCAATTGTCCATTGATATTACCACCCACAATATCTCGATTACGTTTCGGTTGTCTGCAATGTTGAAGATGCTGTTGAAACTTGCAACCCATCGTCTTAAGATGAGATATTGTAGTTAGCAATCGTACTTTTTCACTTTTCCGCAGTTGTTTATTTTTCAAGAGCTTGTTCAACCACCTGATATTACTTTCGACTATTCGTTGCCACTTAGTTACATTAGTATCGCATGCTGTATCACTATTGAGCGTAAGACATAGCTTATATGCCTCCTCAATTGTTTCAATCAAGCCATTTTCTCGCACTAGTTTGTAATGAAAACACAAGCAAGTTTCTTTCACTTTGAAAATATTGATTAAGAATGAGTATGATGTGACCATGAACACTCTCTATTTATGTGAAATTTGTTGTGGATGTGGGCAATTTTAGAATATAGAATATGGGGTGGATGGGGAAAAATAGATAACAATGCTTACGCAGCTAATCGCGAGGAGCGTATATTGTGGAGCACAGAAGTTGCGAACGGTTTTCTATGGTTTCTCATGGAAAAATGTGTGAAATCGTTGTTTATTGTTGTAAACCTTTCCTAGAACTCGGGTGGGTGGGTATCATCAGCAAACTTTTGTGAACAAATTTTTCTTCCGACATCTAAAAATGAGTCATACAGTAAATATCTCTTCTTCTGTTTGCGGGAGTCCAACGTACACTACGAACTTGATAAGCAAAAAAGTTGCCCCGACTCCCCTTATTTACGGAAAGTTATTGACGATAGATTGTAGAAAACAAAAAAAGTAATGGTAAATATGTAATATCACGTGGGAGACATGGAAAGAAATGGTTTTCACTATATTTTTCTAATTTTTTTTTTATCTTTTGTTACCGAAATAAGTGTAGATATGTAAACAAATGCGTTACATTTCTATTTCTTCAATTCTTTTTGTTTATTCGTTAACAAGATAATGGATATATGTTAACAAATGCGTCACATTTCTATTTCTTCAACAAGATAATGGGTATATGTAAACAAACGAGTCATTGTTTTTATCAGCTCCATTTCTCTTTTTTTCTCATGAAAGTGGGAGGGATGCTGGCCATAAGAAGCTTGGGGCATCTTCCTGATCCACACGTTCTATCTGTAATATCAGACATTGGAACATCCACACATTGAATCAAGTTCATATATTTGTGAAAACCGTACCTATTGAATAGGAGAAAAAAAGTGCATCAACTAGAAAACATAGTGAATCATATTGTTTGAGAGCTGTGAAAATCATTTGACGAAAAGAAGTCCATTGATCATCATCATCATCATCACCAACACGACCAGCAGTACTATTATAAACGAAATGGATTTTACCAAGTTGAATGAAGTTGGTCGTTTGGAAAATTTCTTACCATCGAAACCATGGTCTGGATTGCTACCTGAGGCTCATTATAAAATAACTGAGATGAGGCTAGTTAAAACTAAATATGGTGAGAGCATTGTCGCGACAATAGCTAACGAATTTTGTGTTTTCTTACCTGGAAGAATCGTGAAATATCTACAAACAAACCCACAACAGTTTGAAGAGATGAATGGAGTGGCAATCAATGAAAAACTTATATTGCATTATATTGGTGGGAAATATGGGCTGTGTGAATTTGAATATGAAAAAAAGGGAAAAATTTTTGATTGTGAGGTTGATGATGAAATAAATAAATGAAAAATATTGCCAAAATACATATGATTTTTGTTTCTATCTTATAATCCTCCAGAAAACATGAAAGACATAATAAAGATAGTTATTTCAGGGTGGAAAGAATTCACACTATCGCAGTGTGTGTGTGTGCGTTGCATCAAATAAGGAAAACATTTTGTCGGGTATTTGGAATATTATATTTATTCTTTGCGTCTCGTTACAATTGTTTTACACAATCGTCATATAAATGATTATCGTTTTTCTTCTCATTCATATGAGCATCTTTGTCTCTTTTCTCATTGATACACATGTAACAATCTTTGATTAATGGAATCACTTCATCAAATTCATCGTAATCCTCTGCCGTTGAATTGTAATGCCTCGAACATCTTCGGTGTGATTGAATGTCCTCATCTCGTTGCAATTCTGCAGGTAATTTCCCCTAAATATTAATAATTTTCTTCGCAAAAAATTTCACGATGAATTCCTTCGGAACACACGCAATATCTTCAGATTTCATATCTTCAATTCGCTTCCCCAGTTGATTATACAACTCGAATGATCTACCAATCGATGGTCTATGCATTCGTGTTTGTTGAAACCAACATTTCAATTGTTGAACATTTTCCATGGCGCAGTGATAGATAGTTCCAGATTTCCTATACTCATGGTAATAGCAGTTCTTCATTTTGATATCTTTCAATGATGGCAGCCAAAATTCTCTAGATTTATAATGGTTTTGGTGCGTCCAACAAAACTTGAAAGCCATTGTTTCTTTTCTATCCCTTTTACATATATGTAAGAAGCGTCTTTCAGGATAATATCCGAAACGTCCTTCAGCCGACGGTATGGTATATCTCCAACCTCCCAAAATATTCCATGGTAATTGCGCACTACCCACGAATTCATTGTTTGATATTGTTTGGATAGTTTTTCCCATTTGAATGGTGGTTGGAACAGCAAATGGGTCAACCCGTGTACATCTTCCGTTTTATCATGAATTAAAACCACTGCTAGTTCTTTAACTATAAATTCATTCACTCGACACTTGAAACCCTGCACATCTAATATCATCTCCATTTTTTTTTCATTTCCTATTTTGTTGAACTCGCGTTACACTCTGAAGTCGCAAGTAGTACTGGGTACGATCTCTGCAGGATTGAACTTGCATAGATCGACGATTATCACCAACCCGAAATCACTTTATTCCTTTTGTTTAAAAGAAAAAATCTACCGCGTAGTAACAGCAAAAAATGACGTCATCGATAGATAAGAAAAAAATCAAAGTAGGGTTGAAAACATTTGGGGGTCATGGGTAATGTCTAGAGTGGGGGGAAAAAATACATATACGATAGCATGAGAATGGGGGGAAAAAAGTGGTCTACAATACAAAATTTCTTCAAGTGATCATTAAACCGCGACCCTTTTCATCGGTAAAAAGGAAAATCAACGTACCATCATACAATAAAACACACAACAACTCTACCCATTGTTGTACAATCATCGCAACTTACTAGAGCGCAACACAACAAACAACAACAGTTACTACCAGTCGATAAAGTAGCTAGGATCAGAACCACTTACCATCATGCCCGGCCGGTAAAGCAGATGAATTAAAACCCGCATTATCTATCTACTGAAATGACATGAAGACTCAATAGTGATCAGTTTGCATGGAACGCAAATTTCGTTATTGTAAACTGGATGAAGACAGTGGAACGGGATCAAGTATTTCATCTGCAAACGTTTTCGTTTCAACTCATATCTGACATACAACTTGGAATATACATTGTTCGTCCAAATGTGTCACAAATGTACTGTTATTTACATTGAATCGTATACTCATCACAAATACGCGCTGATTTCTCATAGATAATCTTGATTCTGCGGAAATAAATAGTATACAGTTGATTGACTGGAATATATTACACTTGTTCACATGCCCTGAAATTTCATCCTTCGGACAATCGTCAGTCAAATATAGTGAGAGCTATTTCAGGAACAAGAGGAATATGACTCCTCGACCACTTGAGTTTACCATTGTCAAGTGAATTTTCATACATATAACCAGCGTACAAAATAAACGTGACTGGAAAACCGAAGATTTTGCAACATATCCTCGACTTTATACATCTGTAAAGGTCATTTTCACAGTTTTTGCATATTAAACGGCACGCGCAAACGTCGATTTTTTCTCGCTTTCGTCCACATGTATTTTCTCCGTTAGCCCAGATGTTACAGGATGATATTGTTGGTCGTAGCAGGCTTTACGTGAGAGAACGGATGTTTAAAGTGGACGAGCAGGCATCAGCCCTTCCTTTTGTCATCGCAATGTTCACACATAGCCATGTGTTTGTACAATGTGCATATGCATTCATACATGGATAAATACAAGCATGGACTTAATTCTCATTGTCAGTTGTGAAACTGGAGGAGCAAATTCATCTCTTTAGAAAATTCCACCATGTCCCATGGCTGTGAAACAAATCTTTTACGATGTCTCGTATATGTTGAAGTTATGGACATAGACGCACTGGATTATGTCTCTGCTCCATACATCAGATATGGTACAAGTGAGTTCACGTCAAAGTACTTGGGGCTTACACCTTGGAAAATTAATTGGGTTAGCGCCACACGGATATATGAGCAGTTCCACATCTTCCTATACGGTTTTACTGCTAAGAGCGCGTATATCTATACTTTTTATGTGTAGAGGCATAAAATTCCATGGCGCCTGAAGAACGCTTGTCATGTTCGACTTGCATTTTCAAAGTCATGGTACAACTCACACGGCATTTAAATCGCATTATTCCATTAAGTCAATGATAATATGATTCCTTAGAATTTTGGGACAATGTATTCAACATGACATGCGTTCATATCACTAGGAATATTCCCATAACTAGAAAACCACCTTTGAAAGATAATTCTACGTCTTAAATGGTATCGTTTTTTTCCATCAAGCGTCAAAAAGGATTTGATTTTGGATTTTCAATACTACATTCCGATATTATTTTTCAACAAAAGTCACCGACTTCTTCATGAAATTGGAATTAATTTTGTCGTTCCATTCAAATTCTGAATGGAAATTCTCCTTCAAAACTTTGTCGTGCTGGAACCCCGGAATTAAGATGGTTCATTTAAAGGGAAAACATATATCATGTACGCTACTAAATATTTTGACGATTTGTGACCATGGAGATAAATCCCGAGCATCATTAACTTTATTTTGTACTTTCGGAATTCGGTCCATTCTATCTCTCGATGCAGTTGTTTTTCCAACGACAACTCGTACAGCAAAGATTTGATCAGTAGAAGACTTATTCTACTGAAATACGCTATTGACTGTTGTCTCACCATAAGCCACATGTTTTCTATTCTATCCGCGACCTGTTCACATATTAAACTGCCGAAACATCGATTGAAATAACATTAGATAAAATTCATTTATGAGTTATTCTGAAATTATGTTGATAATGCAGGGAAGATTCTGTGCAATATTATGAGCAGATGAAATAAGCAAAATTAAAAACTGATTTGAATTGCAAAACAAAGTGCCTTCACATCCATCATGATTATGTGAAATGTTCTTAAACTTTTTTTCATCCGCATTCATCCATGGAATATCGTATGCAATCCAATACACGTAAATTTTGTCTGATGAACAATGAATATGCATGTATACAATTCATGTCCATCACATTCAGAGTAAAGATATGATCATAAAGGACACTTGGTGTGAGATTTTATTATTTATAGCTGTAATATACTTTTATTTATACACATGTTATTCTCATCTACACGCGACTAGAAACGCGTGTATGGTTTTTACATGTTGCTTTTATTTGCGCCATGTTGTGGACAACGACGAGGAAAAAAATTACATATACGTGCAAAAGTATCAGAGCACGTTCTGGTGTATATATGTGCGAACACGTTCAATGCGGGACGCGTTCTTATCATCGTGAGAACAGTGAGATCTGACATCCGCCAATGCGGATTCCATACGTATATGGGGGTGAGCACACGACTATTCCTCGTGCTCATCATAAAATTCTCATATCTATATAATACTGACACACTCGTGGACATTCATATTTATCACGTGCACATGATGCTAGGGAAAAAAAATTTGGTACTCTTATGGTGTATAGTAGAAGAGGGTGAAGAAAAATATGTTTCAATTTTTATCAACATCTGAGAAATGAATAAAGCGAAAAATGTAGTAGACATTTCTGTATTAACTCGAGTTTTTATCAATTTTTCCAAATTCATAATGCATGAAGAGTATATGTGAATCTCATGTCCCATTTGAACAGCATCAGATATTAGACAAGGTATCTATTTTGTTGGCATGAAGAATTCAATGATAATATCATACTGTGACTTGGTACGTGCACAATCATATCTTTCATTTAAAAGGAAACACCAAAATTTCACAGCAATAAAATATTTATTGCGATGTCTCAGTTGCAATGGCCATCGTTAGGTTTCATGATGACCTACTAAATAAAAAAATGAAGACATTCATATAAATTACATTTTCATGAATTCCATGCATTGTTCATAACCACTAGTTCATATACGGATGTAAGAATTTTCAAATAAGTATTTCAAAAATTTCGTGAAATTTCTGTCTATACAAAGAATATTACAAGGATGAAACTTGCATTGTATTATTCTTCACTTCACTGGGCGTCTTACGTTATTCAATGTACCTCCACTTGGTTGAAACATCAAAATTCGACATCGTGACGAACAATGATTCTCTACTTGGCATTATAGAAATGAGTGTACAGTTATGTTGTTTACAAAGGATTTTTGCTCAAACTCTGCCATTATGTATCAACATTTCATGAATTGAGTGTCACTCTTTGACACCACTCGACGGGAATACACTCTCCCATCGATTAATGATGGACGTTTGTCCAGTCATGCATGAAATTAAACATAACTCATCTCATATCACTTGATGAATTTTGCTGACCATACCATATTTTTGCATGCGACATATTATGTATGAAATATTTTCATTTGTATATTTGAATGAACTATTAACTGCAAAACCAACAAGCCATCCATTCAGGTGTTTACTCATGATTGTTATTGTCATATCAAAAGTGATAATGATGAACTAGGAGTACATTGAAAACCTCTGCAAAGTGAAGACCAACTTTGCATAGACCGAAAAAGAATTCAGAGAGAAAAGATTTTAATAGTATATAATCTTGTGCGATCGAAGCTATCATTTAGATACATTGCTCTTTGATATTGGTTACGAATAACATGAGTCTGTGAATGATGAATGAATTTATTCAACATGTTCAATGTACATCACAAAGTAGAGAATCTGCGAATTCTCTCATACTCACAATCTGCTTTGATAGTTGAACGTCTATATGCGTTCGCATATATACGTATAGAGCCGAAGATAGAGAGAATATGCGTAACGAAGTCAAAGTGGTTAGATTGAATCGCAGTGTATGCTTCAGAATGCACCCCTAACATTTTGTCTCCAAGCTTTGAATTAAATCTACTCTACTCTCTATCAACATTGTTCATGAGTATTTATATGTCTATTACCATTCGTTTGCTATATTTTCCATTATTTTTCAACGACTTTTTTATTCCAGTTTCTATTCACTTCTATCAACTCAGATGATGATTTTTTATACGCAAATTGAAAATAAACGCAGGAAAATGGTGAAGCTCTTAACCATCACCGACAAATCCAATATAGCCACTATATATACATTCGCATATTCGTTTACATGTAGGCAAAATGTAGAAAAAAAGCTGTTCCTGGGCAAGCTTCTGAAAGCTCGTGTCGGTTTAGAAATATTTCCAGTAAATTTCACGTGGATTCGCTACATGAAGGGAAAAGGTGGCGCACCGTTCACATTTTGATGTATATATTTATATATATATATATCTATATATATATGCACCTACACACTTTTCAATCCTTCCGCACATATGTCTCAATGTATGTACATGTGTGTACACATGAAAGACGAGGACGTTTTCGCACTCCACGCCAACCCCAATTGCATATTTCATGGAGAACATGCAGATTAAGTGACGTCGCAACTTTTGCCTTCCTCTCTATCTATCGCTCGCTCCTACTCTTGCCTTCTTGGCCTTCTCTTCTACTATCTCTCTCTATTCTCTCTATTGCCTTCATTCTGCATGCGGGATGACATATACAATGTTCGTTTTGTTGGAGGAACGTAGTTTTCGGAAAGTGAAGTGGAGAAGAAAAAGCGAAAGAAAAAACACCGCGAATCCAACTTTGTCCTGGATATGTAGAAAACTATATATATATATATATATATATATTGAAGAGATATGGTGTCGGCTTTGCCACTCATTGTGGTGCAGGAATGTTGGGAGCCAAAGCTCCCTTCCCCCCACACAAACCTCATGCATATAAAATGGACATAAAGTCGATGCAACTCTAAATCAGCAGAAAGGCTTAACTCAATTCTCGAGAATGGAGGAAAAAAAACTTGAAGGAATTGAAAGAATAAGTGGGAAAAAAAAAAACAAACAAAAAAAAAACACGGACAAAGCTGTTTGAAATGGCAGTTATGGAGATTTATCGACATTATTAAGTTTTGCAATTCACGGCCACCGCATTCTAGAGTGTAAATATCTTTATTATTTATAAATGGCGGATGACCTTTATATGCATGAGATTAAACTTCAAAGTATGGAACTATTATCAACGGAATCATCTATGTTAAATGGTGTAATAATCCATAAACATTAGAATGAATATAATACGCAGCTCAACATCAATTTGATAAATTTCTTGGATTTTTTCATTCATTCAAAAAAAATTCACGCAGATTCTTACTAACATGGGTTTTGTAACATGGGTTGAATGGTTGAACTGGTAAAATGGGGTTGAAGGAATGAAATTTTATTTTCGGAAATTCGTCAGAAGGAAATTCTGTTATGAATGTTGTTGAGTTCATTTTGAAATAAGTCATTGATACATTGGAGACACAAAATTCGTCCCATAATTTAGGTTTGGAATAGTGTGTGTAATTTTCGATTCTTTTTCTGCTCTTACTAACGTAAAAAAAATAACGTTTCATGTGGATTAAAATTTTATTTGCCGTAGTCCCATCGTTGAGGAAGTTCTTTATATCGATGATTTTTTCATGTATAGTGAGAGTATATACACCTCAGCATCAGCTTTCTGACATAAATCTCAAGTGGTTTGGAGATCGTACATATCAACTCTCAGAGGGCACACTCCCGTAACATCATATGAGAACGATACTTGGTGTTGGACGCAGAGAAGCATTCAGATATGTGCGATGCTGCAGGTATGGTATATGTAATTCCTAACACAGTTACTGAATGAAGTTCAAACTATCTGTTTCAATCATGAGAAGGTTTCATGAGAATTTTCGGAACTCAAAATAGCAAAAAAAAACTTTTAAGATATGGCACTTTGAGATAAAATTTATTCTACAATACTTGTTGCAAAAAAATTCTTTGCGCTGATAAATGAAAACTTTTAATTAATGAAAAAATGAATCTCCTTATTTTGTGTGTTAAAACTATTTAATTGACATTTAAATCTGTATAAAAGATCATAAAAATGATGATAAGAGTAAGATTAAATGAGAATGAGTTTAGAAGTCCTACTCTATTGTAAATATGTATTTGTTCACATTTTTGTAATTTTTATCTGAATACACGAAATCTTTTCCATAGAGAACATTATCGGACACAAGCACATTCACTGTCGAGACTTGAACAGCGCTCGTGGCATATAAGCTGCTCGCAAGCCGGACATCATGTTGTTGTTTTGTTTTATCCCTTTTGTACGGGGGCCCTCCATATTATCTTCCATGCACTCATGCATTGTTATCGCTTTCCGATCTTCATCATTCATTCGGTTGGGATCGAAAAAATGTTCACCATTCACCATGGCTTGATCTGCAATACCAAAGAATTTTTGTATCAGTCATTTCTTCATACATCTGACTGTTGTTCATCTCATTAGTTGGAAAGTTTTTACAACTAAATCTATATATTTCTGCTCATTGGCTAACATAGAAAGTCAACGAAATATTGTGAATTTCATGAAAAATTCAGGCCACTTCGAAATCCCTTGGACAATCACTAAGAGTACAATAAGTGTCCAACACCGAAAAAAAATTTTTGGGTTTGTTTCAAACAGTAGTCAAATGTACACCAACAACTGTACGGGCCGCAAACGCTCATGAGACACCTTAAGGATGAGAGAGGTGCGCAGCATTAGCTGCCACTGTAGTGGAAGAGCGTAAAGTACATTTGTCAATTCTGAATATATCACCATCAGATGAATATTACTATCGATACACTGAACGCCTATGGAATTGGATGAACGTGAAAAAAGTTCGCAAAAATACCCGGGAATATTTCTATCGGAATAGGGGAGGGTGGGGCGAGACGGCCCATCTAGCCGTGGGGCCGCCTTGCCCCACCCTCCCACTATCAGCCACAGCGCCAGAATCGTGAATGAAAAAAAACACCAACAGATAATTTTTGGTTTTCATTATCAATTGTAATCAAATCAACACCGATATAAAGAGACCAAGAAATTCAACAAATTGATGTGTATTTTTTTTGTTCTTTTCAAAATCGAATAGGACCTCATTCCTGAGCGCTATTGAATTAAATATCGATTGGAGAAGTAATTCAAACTTTTATAAAAAAGTTTACTGATTTTATTGCGATAATAGTAACATACATAATACATTTCGAAATGATAACCCACTCGTCCATAGTTCAAAACTGCTGAGTGTATTAATATGAATATTAAAGAATGTCATTTGGGGATAAAAATTAAACTCAAATTTTATTTCTGTGGACGCATCACAAAGAGTGAATCGAAAAGACCACATGTACACAAATTTGATTCCTGCAACCAAGCTATTTTTATGAGATCATATGTACACGGTCCATTCATAAATAAAAAATGATATACTCCAACAATCCCTAGATTAAATTACACTGGCCTATTTGCATTATATCCACGAGATATATACCATTGTTGAGAGAAATGAGGTAGGAAACCACTCGCTTCCTGAAGTACCATGTCCCAAGTAGTAGCAGACATATATAAATCTTTTCCCTGTGTATGGTTTTCATGAGATTATACATCTACTCACTGTTGGTGAGTTTCAGTTAAACTAACGTTAGGGAATACCAATTGTTTATTTGCATCTGAAAATCATCCGAATTATATTTTGCGTAAAGATATATATTGTGTATCTAAAATGTAAATCAAATAAATATACATTAGTACAGAGTTGTATATGAAAGCCACGATTGTTAAATGATTATTGAAATACTCAACTCGTGTATCACTAATAACATTTATAGAAGTTATACATGAGTGGATATGCACCGCACATATAGTTTGCAGTATATGCAATTCAAAACCTAATCTGATGTAACCACGATATATATATATATATATGTATGTGGTTATTATTATTACCATTATTGATGGTGCTATTGGTAGTATTATCATCAGAATGAGGAAAAGCAGTTTCCCTTTTCGCTTGGTAGAGAACACTATTATTATGTGATGACTGAACTCTCTCATCTCTCTGATCGCTTTACTCCTATTATTGATGATATACTATGTCTAAAAGCAAAGGATCTTAATCGCTTCTCTAATACGCTTGGGAACATTCTGTGATAGAAATACGTTTTAATCGATTAAAACTCGTATAACCTCATCTGTATAATTTGGCGATATGCCCTCCTACTTCTATCAGTATACTATACACTAAACAATAGTGAATCTTCAATCAATTTCTCTTATGTCATCACAACATTTTCAACTTCTTCACTCCAACTTATTCGATATTTAGTTCCATGTCACTCTGTCTAACTTTGTGTCAATGATTTTTTCTCATGGTATAGATGATATAGAGGGTAGATTCAGAGTTATTGGAACAACTGTAGGAGCCTTTGAGCAAGTGAGATAAAATAAGTTTGTGGGATTTGTAACATCATTTCCGCAGATGAAACTTTGGATGATGGATTTTGTGTGCGAATAATAAGAAATAGATTTTTATGAATTTTCGCTATGGATAAATGTCTGGTAAAGTCTTTGCTATATCAAACGTTTGCTTTGGCATTTAGAAGACTTTACCAATTATGATGGAAGACTAGACGGCCATTTTTTTTTTTCATGATATATCAGTATATCATGTTGCGGTACTTATTTGCGATGTAATTCTGAAAACACCACTGACCACTTCTAAACCCAAAACTTGTTCCTTCCTTTGTCCATCAAATGGGCCAGGAGATAATTCCCATCCACCAATACTAAATCAGAATGTTATCATAATTCTACCGGAAATGATTCTGAAATATCAAGACAAATCCCAGGCAGGGTCTGATCTTTTATCATATCATTATACATAGAAACAAGAGTTGAGGACGAAAGAATTATTATTGTACTAAGATTTAGCATTCATAATTCATCGTTTATTGAAATCTTATTGGCTAAGTGATTAGCACTGGAGGACTTTCTCTTCCACGAGAATCTTGAGAGTATGCGCCCGCAAACAATTTTACAAATAACACGAAAAAGGTTATTTCTTGTTATCAAAATTGTGAAATATGAAATCATCAAGAACATTTTAGATAGGATGCAGATTCTAATGCGTGCAATAAAACGATACTTGACCTCTCAACAGCGAGGAAATGTAAGATAAAATTGATCTTGCATTAAATGTGAACTTTATAAATACACGCAATGAATTTTTCATGTGATATCCCCAACCTGACTGGTCGATATATTGACCAGCATCGCCAGCAAGGTAAATTCCATCATAATACATTTGGTGCGAAGATTTGAGAGTATTTTCCTACGTAATTTGATGCGTTTAATACGGGAAAAATTGTGAAAAAATTCCTGGTGGCAAATATTAAGTACCTCTGGTTGGTCCCCATACCGATCACTTCCGCTGTCGGAAGGTTAATAAATTTTCACGCGAATGTTCATAAAAAAAATGTGAAATTTATTCCAACTAAGATTTAGAAAGTTGAAAATTTAAATACCCGATCTGCGGATAAGCATACAAAGAGGAGAATTATTATAAATAATGTGGGATCATAGATTTGCATGTTTGAGGAATATTCTGGTATTGGATAAAATAAATTTATTGATAAGAGTGTATCGACAATTCCAGTTTGTACACATGAGCCAAGATGCTCTCGAGCCTCTCCGCTTGATAGTATTTCTTAGATTACCTTTCTTTCCGAATCACTGACGCCATCACACACCCATTCTCTACATTCATCTCATTCACACCAACACTCACTCCATGCATCCTTAGTCCCAAACGACCATACTAGTCATCCGCATATCCCTTTTTTTCTAACGAACCCTACCGTTCTACACACGCAGAAAACAAATCCATAGATACTCTCGTCAGAAACGCTCGCCTAGGAGTTTTCCTCTCGAGCCACTCATTCCACATTCATACTTTCCATTTCAGCAACACATGTTTCCCAGATTCACAACACTCCATCCCTTTCTCACGCACACGCATACACAAAATTTTCACTGAATGTGCCATGTATTCAGAGCTTTGTGGACAACGATGATGAACGAATGTACTTCCTTATATTCTGCAGGAAAATTAGAGTGGAGGGTATTGAAAAATAGCGACCGTTTTACGTCAAAAGAAAATGCTGTCAGCACGAACTGCATTCGAAAAACAGCTTGTTAAACCTTCACGTCAAAGACGTTCACACGATTCTATCAGTAAGAAATCGTCACAGATGATGATAAAGTGGCACTTTCTACTTTATGTGAATATTACAGATCAATTTTCACTTTACCGCAATTCCAATCCTTTGATTAATATTTCATATCGTCGTTCATGGCTTATTGATTGTAAAACCTCTCTTTGTGTATTTATTAAATCATTTTGCTCCATCCATATTTCAGCTCTCAATCACTGCCACACGATTCTATATACAATTTCACTCGAATTCCACTCACAGTTAAATTTTTCTTATTAATCAATCAAATGAGGGAATTGATTATATGTCAAGCAGAGATTCGCCTCTGTTCCTGTTGCACGTAACAAGATAATGATATTATTCTGAGTATATTTAATCGAAATTGAGCGACATCATGTCATACAGATACAGAAATCAGACTATCTACCGCAGTTCCAATATAACTCTCAGATCCTTAACCTATATCAGAATAATTCGCATTGGATATTCTCCCAATTTATTGAGAAAAAGCGAAAAATATCACGCTGCTTGATATGTTTAAAAATTGATCGTACTAGGTCCTGACTTTTATCTCAAATAGCCGACAATTATTGGGGAAAATCAAATAAAACATAAAAAAGTGTAGAGTCTGATATATTCTCTTGGCACAAAATCACCTATAAAAAATTCCAGCTGGTATTTTGATCAGATGCTATTTATGAAGTTTCTATTAGAACTATTTCATTCCGATTGGTGGAATAAGTGCCAAATATTACGTCAAAGTCTCAAATCAGACTGAATGTATCTATCACTCGGATAGCTTATCCAGATCTCTTTTCGTCATTCCCTACATTTAACGACGGAATGTCTCAACGGATAATAAATGAATCAAGTTAAACGGATGTTCTTATCACAACAATGTTTAATTTGAGCACAAAGTGCTCAGAAGGATCGAATATAACTCGGTAATCGGCGAATGTTGTATTTAAAGTTACTTAGATATACTCCAAAGCCAACTTATTGATATCTTTCCGAAGATTCTCATTTTCATTTGAAACTCTGTGTGCCCATTCATTCAGTATTGTAGTATTGATTAGTACATGATGACTATCATGGTGTCCAAGGAAGAATCCTTCCAAAACTCGATCCAATTCGTTTGACAATACCACATCCTGATGAGATGAAGATAAAAACACGTGCAAACGAGTGCATTCTTATCCCAACTTACTTCCTAGTCAACTTCAGAGTCTTAACTCGTTGAATCCCCAATTGGATTCGAATTGCCGTAAACCAACGTAAAATAAAACGCCTCATGAACGCGTTGTCGGAATTCAATACCAATGGAATTGTCTATTCACTGTTATTAATTTTAAGAAGGTTATCATTATTCCCAACTCAACCTGAAGTGTGCATTCTTATCAAGATGTAAAAAATATACGAATTCTACTGCTTTGATA
The DNA here is from genome assembly GCA_030523085.1 of Meteorus colon. Classification (NCBI taxonomy): domain Eukaryota; kingdom Metazoa; phylum Arthropoda; class Insecta; order Hymenoptera; family Braconidae; genus Meteorus; species Meteorus colon. The sequence continues at coordinate 2,779 of JAPYZH010000747.1, read as the reverse complement.
GAATGCGCCGTTCAATAAAAAGACATTAGAATTCAGTGGAAAAGGGGAAATATTAAGGAATTATTTTTTATGATTATACAGATAACTTGGTCATTATCACTCAACCGGAGAATAAAATATGGAGTCAACACCAAGTTTCAGTTGCATAACATACTACAAAATATCATAAACATAATGGTTCTCTCATTAACATAAGATTTAAGAATAACATCTTGTATTATCAGTTACTTTGTTGAATTTAATATTAATTGGTATAGTACTTCTTTCTTGAATGTTCCAATATTAGTGGATTCTAACCACTCTGCATATACTATGATTCAAGCCGCAACACTTATTATAAATCTAACTCTCAATCCAGACTGGCAATACGCATTTGGTAGTACTATATTTTACAATGAGGTTTCAGCGATGGGTACGGTAGTGATTGAAACATGACGATGCCCAGATGCTTCATCATTTGTGTGGTCATGATACATCTGACGTTCCGTGCGGTTTTGAAAACAGGACGTTATCATGCAGTATCGACAAATTATATTGACGACGATGATGCGTTGGAAATGTACCTTAAATTCAAGGCGCCATTCACCCACTATCAGATAGAACCTTCAATTCTGCAGTGGTACACCACAGTCAATATAATGCAAGATCCATTTGCAGATGAAACAGACATGCTCTATGAAACACTTTTGCAAACATTTAAGATATACGAATCAACTAATTATAATGACTAGAGATATTGAGATTCCACGCAACTGATGGAAAACGATTTCGATGAACAATATTCGAGTTGACATTTAGAAGATGAGTAACTTGTAGATGATCATCGTGCTTCCCCTTGCAATTATAATATTGGTAATAAGAAGTCAACAGTTCAAAGATGACAGGAAGATTCTTAGAATCGACACACACGATCAGCAATGCACTTGAGGTAGTTGTGTTTATATACCAGACAGGAATGCCAGAACGACAGAATGACAGAATTGCCATGTGAAAATGTGTTTTCAAGCGATCATCATTATATACCCTCAGTTGAGTCAGCTTTGATATGTAGAACTCAATTTCCAAGTTATATAGCAAGTTATGGCCATGTTTTTTGTTTTTGTGTATGGGTTATCAACTTACATTTTGCACACCCTACGTACCCTCAGAAGTGATCACTTTATCGTTTGACGACCCACAAACGGATTCTCCGCTGAATACTTCTCAGGAATTGTTGAAAAAACATACACAGTTTATCGTCAAGTTAAACATCAAAAGCTTTGAGGGAAAATAGAATCATGATCATTAGACGAGTCGTCAAACAAAATTCGAAAATTGAACCAACAATATTGAGAATAATCGGATACAAGCAGTTATTCAATTCGCGGAAAAATGTTTTAATGAATATCTCAATAAAAATTGATCGTATGGAATATAGAAAGGAGACAATTTGCAATGTTTCTAATGCCTTATATGCAATGCAAAAAAGTAATATTTCTTATGCACTATCGGATCTTCGTACATTGGATATTAACGAATATATTCCAGTCTAGACTGTCCCATATGAAAAGATAATTATGCATATATTTCCGAACTGGTGTCGAATATTTTATTATTCATTCATACCGGAATTCGCACTTGTAACTATTTAAAGTCTTGTATAGAAAAAAAAATGTTGAATCTAAAATGTCTTTAGAATCATAACAACGTGAATTCATAATAAGAAGAATCCACTTGCGTTCATCGCCTGAGGTAATAAAATAGGACAGATTTAGATTATTTATGTTCACCCCTTTTGACGTAGTTTCAATTGCAAGAAATCTCGATCGAACTAAGGTTTCATTGAAATATTACACAAAGCACTCTCCATCAAGAAATGGTCTGTTTCTTTACATGCTTATGAATATTCCCACTTTTCAACTGTTTCTTTCCACCAACTTGACAGTCGTTCAAGTATACAAAGTTGATGAAAAATTTTACTATATTTGATTATTCTATCAACTCTACGGCATACTCATTGTAGAATTAATATCAAACTGATGATACATCTGGTGATGTATATTCGGTATTGATCCAAAAATTTTCTATTCGAAAGTTTCTTATTTTTTCCCCAATCTCAACTGTAAAAAATACCTGGCTATCGACCCAGATAGAAATTACATAAGAGAGCAATTATTGAACAGGTTCAACATCAGAAGATAAATATCAGGAACATATCCCGACATTGGAAATATTAACCAATATTCATGCTATCAATATTAATCTACTGAGTAACTAGTTTCATGCGGAATTTCTCCCGTTACTCTTCTAACTATTACAATAAAATTTTCAATACTATACCGGTGTCATGTTTGTACACTTTATAGAACATCTATGGAAAGGACAACTAGTATGATTAATAGCAGACGCGAGTGAACACAGTTGATATATATGCGTCTACATATGAATCCACATTTGATTCATAGCAATCAGTCAATGCTCTTTGAGTCATCAAGCTGTGTTTCACGACATCAATATGATGAAATTCATGAAGTTCCGAATCAATCTGCTGTATTGTGGTCACATTGAACTATTATACCCCACGTATGTAAAAATGATTGACTTCTTCGATGCATCGTATGGAATCGATAAGAATAATTTGTTAGCAAGCAAAAATGGAATGTTGGAAAAAAATAGAGTTCTTGTTCTTGTTTTTTTTTTTTCTGACATACTTCAAAAGTTGTATAACCATATGTAATTAAATTTGATAAAATTATATTACTCATGTCACCGTAAAAAAATCACAAAAATATTCTTTTTC
>JAPYZH010000746.1:0-18726 GCA_030523085.1 Meteorus colon | reverse complement strand
TAGAGGTTACTACAATTCACTTAATAATGAAAATTGCTAGTTTGTGTATTGAATTTTTGTCTGATTTTAGAACAATTAAAAAAACATCAAACAATGTTTGCTATTCGACTTTGTGAAACATTTTACGGACAGACTAATATTTGCTAAACCAGATTGTAAGAATTCGATTGTCGGGTGGAAATAGAACTAAGCGATTAGGAGAAAATTCATTGAAATGAGAATCTTCACTATTGGTAGCATTTTTAACTCTGGCACTATAATCATTTTAATAAGTTTTATTAATGATTGGCTGTGTACGCAACAAACTTTATAAGTGTTTGAGTAATTTTTACAACGTCAATGAATAAAAATTAATCTTTTGGTTTTGGAATATCTTTCATAATATTAAGTGAATTTTCTTATACCAAACAAATAATCAACAATTACATGAAGAAATATTCTTATGCGTGTATTGATTGTTGGATGATAAAATAGAAAATTTTAATAAATCGAGATATATTGTAATTATCCCATAATTTACCAATAATTACAACGGTTTGAGAAAAATTATTCAAGTATTTAGCTATTTCTAAAGAACTTTATGTCGTTGTTAATACTTGGTATTGTACATGTCACCAATGATAAAATTTATGATCTGATTAGTGAAAAAAATTTTAAAAAAGGAAATTTTTATTAATGATACTAATGTTTTGTACTGCTTATAATAAAAAAGTATTTTTTCCTAATTGTTTGTAGTTATTATTCAAGTTTGGGCCCTGTTTCTTTCCGTGCACATATTTCGAAGAAAAGCCAATTTCTGTTCAATCTATTAATTTTTGTATTTTTATGTTACAGGATTTGGGATACTTTACAAGCCGTCATACTCGTGAGTTGGTTAAATATTGATTTCATATGAGATTGGAGGATTTGTACATGTGCATGATTCAAATATCAGTGCAATCCTTCACATAAACGGATTGATGTTCATTTGATTACAACAAAGAATCGTCTGTATCAGTTAGAATTTAATAGCACACATGAAGAAATTTGAACGGATTTTACTGGACTAATATTTTAAATAATTGAAGTTGAAAATTGTTTTTTAATCTTTGAATGAAAACACCGACATTTATTACAAGAATTGCGCCAATATCGCATGAACAACTGTATGAGGAGGCAACAACTTCACGTATTACAAAATTCATTATATTTCTAATAATTTTTATCGTTTATGCGTAGGTGCAGGAGACACTTCCGAAAAATGTTAAAGCCAGCTCACAAAAACTATTCTTAGTCAATATTAGAAGGAACGGGGGAGTCCCACTACTGATCAAATGTCAACGTTTCATTGCTATTAGCCGTTCTTTCCATCCAAAATCCATCCCTATTTATTAATTAAAAAGATTAATAATGAACAAAAATAATATATGAAAACCCTGCCAGTTTCCTAATTATTTTTATCCAACATGATAAGAAATTGCACTTTTTCAATAATTTGAATTCTTGAAACTATTTGATTCGAAAACACAGAAAAATTTCTCAACTGTATGAAATTAAAAATGCCCTCCAGTATCATCAGTTCACAAATAAATTTTTTATCGTTATTATAACAGACAATAATTTTTCTCCAACAATTGACATGAAACCGAGTTGCCGGAAAAACGCACACATTCACAAATACAATGTATATTATATTATACAATGTATATGGATACATGTGGGTTTTTATACATAGAGTTAGCGACATCTGTGCAGGCGATACGTTAGCGTGTCAAAAATCGCACGCGTTTGCAATTATAATTGATGGGGTCTTTGATAATTAATAGGAGTGGTTCGCGCATATAGTGAGAATGGTTAGAGAAAGAGAAGATGAGTGCACAAATCGAGTGAGAGAAAATAGTGAATGGTGTAGGTGAAATGTTGGGGGAGTGGATGTGGTACATGTGGAGGAGGCCGCGAGCTATGGACCGATTTAAAATTGTGTGCCAGTGTGCACACGCTACGCGACTGGATAATTGATACGTGTCCATTAATTATTACGTCATTTCCGGTGAGCCGTGTTGCGGCGCCAGCACGTGGCCCTGACAAGAGTCTGCTCACGGATTTTCACCTCGACAATACATATGCAACTATGCATTATGATATTTATATTTATCCATACACGTACACTGGTTGTAAAAAATGGTCAAGTGTGATGGAGAAAAAATTGAAAAACATTGGATTTTATATTGAATAAAAAGTTGATATTTTCTCTTTTGTTTTTAGATGGATGACATATTGTGACGGATGTCATTTAACATCCAGACATTTCTGTTATTCCGATTTTTTGTGTACACTTTATTGGAGAATTTTATATAAAGAATTTTCATTATGTGAAGAATAAACTTTTCATTTTTAACTAAATTCATATTTTGAGTTATTAATTTCACTGTATTTTTTTATTTTATACATAATATCATTTTTCAACAATCACAACAATATATTGAACACTAATAATAGATTATGATTACGATTACTATTAGTAGCAGGCATAGCAGCAACTCAAATATAAGTTAGTAGAAATTCTACCAGTTCTGCGCGTAGTTCCCTGACGCTCACTGTAGAGGGTGCGCATTCTATTGTCTTTATATAACGATAAGTCGTAAGTCACACTAGACCGAGCGTTCTCTTCACTTCGCCTTTGTATACTACTAGCTCTTTCATGCTCTCTCAGCATACGTTGCATTCGTATGCAGATGGACGGTCGCTTGATTAGAGGAGTCCTAACTGCCTCCGCGGGTCCTCTGTCTATGTTACGAGACTCCTCGCATGTATCGTTAGGAATATTCTGTAAGTGTTTCAATTTCACTCTGTTGCCATCCCGTACGCTGTTACTATTTTACCATTGCGGCCTTCCCAAGTATACGAAAATGCAAATTCAAATGTAAATGCGTGGCAGAATGGTCTAATGGATCACTTCCAAATGGCACTTTCGTTTCAAGCACTTGAAATTCTTGCAGTTGGTTTAATGGAGTTCACTCATTTTCAAATGAGGATATTTTTTCATAGGTGGGTTTCCACTCAATTTGAACACAACTCATTTATCAGTTTCGTTATGATTTTTCAATGGACATTTGACTTTCTACTAATCGAACAATCATAGAGGAAAATCAATTTCAAATTGTTGAGGAATTGACGATAACACAACGTTGAGGAAAATCTCGATTCCACTTCTGCTCATTAACTTATTCAAATTTAAAGTTTTAAGAATTTTGTTGAAACCTGCAAAATTCTTAAAACTTTATTTTCTGTATTATCTTGTACACTGTGGTAATGTCTGTATATACTTGGTTTTGTCAGGTGAGAATCAAATCATGCAATTTCTGTGTAATGTCTCCATAGCTCTCCTTAGTTATTTCTACAATTTAAATCAACGCCCCAGGACTTTCTCATTTTGTCTAGGACAATAACTGTGTAGCCATCATATAGAGACCTGATGCTTGTATGCAAATGGTGCTTATCATGTCCCCTTAATAATTATCTGAAACAGTGCAGTTGTGTTTACCATTGTAATATTGTAATTGGATTTGCCTCATCGTGTTGCACAACTAATATTACTAGAATGGAATTTGAAGCTCAGTAAAAAAGAACTTTCCATTCTTATCAAAATGCAAAATATGATTTTTCTTCTACGATATCAAAAAACCAACAAATATTTGAATCGTCAAAACAATAAAATTTCCCAATTACATAAATTATCATTGAGTCTATGATTTTTTGTAAATGACAACAACGCAATTGGATTTGCATCTCGTAAAACGACACGAAGATTTGAAAATTATCATTTTCAATTCATTCAATAAAATTTCATTGGATAGAAAAGTTTTTTTTCTTTTATGTGTTAAATGCTGAAGCAGCGATTTAGCGACTTAGTTTATCACGTGAAGCGATTTGGAAATTTTGTACACATACAGCACTTCGGCAAGCGGAAGTTTTCCAGTATCGAGTCCAATTACCGAAAGCGCAGCGAGGGTTTGAAGCTGCCAACTAAGAAGTCTACATCGCAATAGGTATGAGCAAGAGGGTTAGCGGGTTTATATGGTATAGTGAATATGTAGGATGAATTTGGTGCGCGACCATATATATATACACATCGTTGAATCCCCGATTATTAATTAAATCTTGCGCATAAGGCTGTTGCGGCTGGTAAACTCCGGAATATATTGCTATAGATCGCTTAATTAATACCATGAAATTGTAGGCAAGCTTTTTCGTGTATACATGTGCATACAAATATCAACGCTGTGACATTTTCGATTCAGCAAATTTTGAATTCAACGTTGGAGATTGTAATCATATCAAAATTTATTTTTGCTTTTTCATTTGAATTGAATAAAATCGAATTTTTGTTTATTTTCACTCATTTAATTTATTCTGTGACGATTTCAATCCTAAAATATTTCCATTTATCATTGAAAAACAGAAGAATAAATGGAACTAATTGATATTGGATAAATAATTATTCCAACTGCAGCTCATGTATTCGTTCGTTTATATCTAATGCATGAAGAGTAATCATCAACTATTCAGTTGTTCACTTCAGTAATTACATTGCGAAATAAATATTTAGTGTTACTTGATTGATATAATCGCCTAAAGCTTAAGTCGTCACATTCATTTTTATTGGTCGATGATTGATCATCCTCAAAAAATCTCGACTTTTGACTGATCATGATGATTGATGAATTCATGTAAAAAGAAAAGACAACTGAAGGTTTTCTTCTTCATGAGTAAATATCAGTAGTTTTATTTCAACATTGATACATTTTATTTCAAAATATCTGTCATATCTGACATTACATGCTGTATCAAAATAATAATATTGAATTATAGAAATTGGACTTTACTCGAGATCTGGTTCACAATTTTTATAAGGATCACCTGAGTGAGAATCATTACAAAGGCAAAATGCATCGTGTGCGCCCAATTGATAACAAGATGCGTTTTTTCCACATAATTTTGGCTGTTGGTAGTGGTTTAGAACAATGCAGGTATTGTGGCATTCTCTGTAGTGGCATATTTTTCCATCGATACAATCGGCATCATTCTCGCATTCTAAGTCAATTGAACTCAGATCAGATTAGATATAAGGATTCACAACTCAATAATTAATTGGGAGTGGCAGAAAAAAAATTCATTTTATGAAATAGACAAGTTCATTTCAAACGCTGGTGAGAAATTGAGTGTTTTGAAATTTTATTCAAACAGGATAAATTTGTCGTAACTTCTCACATTTATCAAGAGCTGTAATAAAATTTGTTGCGAATTTAAAAATACATACCAATACGGTCGACATAGCGGCCTGGGACCTATCATGGACAACAAAAATAATAAATAAGTAGTAGAACCCTTTTGCAAAATCGATTTTACAATTTTGTACCTGCGTGAAATACAATATTCTAATACTCACGGCAGTAACGCTTGATGGTAACATGAAAGAAATAACCACAGTGGTGAGAATGAATAATGCGTAGACTTTCATTGTGTATTTTATAGTTAGATCCAATCAAATGTTGTTGCAATGCAGTCCAAGTCTGTACTGAGGAAAAATTTCTAGTGCGATGTTCGATCATACGGTGATCAGTACATGAACAAATTTAAAATATTAGACAAAGGAATTTTGTATTGAATTCCCATCAGCATTAACAGTAACCGACTCGTGTAGTTGATTCCATTTATCTTATCTTTATTGATATTAAAGCCATTTTCATCGTATATGAAACGAATTTTCAATGTTTCAATAAAATTGTTGACCCACACAGAAATATGGAAGATGAACGTTTGATACAGATAAGAACAAAATGAACCTACTGATTGATTTGACCATGATTCTATAATTAATCATCATTTTTAAGACAAAAATATTCTTCCGCGGTATCAATTCAATATAAATACAAGTCATGAATTTGAAAATAATAACCAACTGCTCTATACCTCAATTACGTTCTCCACTACACATTATAATCATCAAAATTTTTTTTATGCTTAATCAATGACAGCATTACTCATCACAATGATTACGTTTGAGAACTCATCATGAATTTATTCGATATTCGTAATATATAACTCACAAATTACAATGTTATGTCATAAGTTGTATTACAATAATTCGAATGTTATGATTATTATCGTACTCACAGTACAACACATTTCGAATGATATTTCATTCAGTTGCGTTGACAGCCGATGTAGGGGTTTCCATGGTAAGACAAATTACAGCTACATCTTGCGGTGTGATTCTCATCGTGATAACAAGTTGCGTTAGGTCCACATATTTTTACAGCTGCATAAACATTCTGGATGTAACAAACATCCCAACATTCATAATCGAAGCATATTTTAGTGTCTGGACATTCTTGATCTTTTTTGCACTCTGTACAAAAGGAATTGACAACAGAATTAGAGTCAAAATTATTTTTTCAATGACAAAATTGTAAAATAATATTTACAAAAGTATTTCTTAGTAAATGAATTTTGTTAATGTCAACATAATTTTCCCATTTTTCAGGTATGGAAAGAATTACAACGTCTGCTGTTCAGTCTAAAGTGCTTGTTGTATAGTACTTACTGAAAATATTTTTCTGATCTGAACTTGGAGCCTGTAATGAAAAATCAAGCGATTGGATAAGAGAGAAAACTGGTCATGATACTCTGACAAATAATTTCCAAATGTTGAAAAGATTGATTAATGTCTGATGAACCATAATTCTAATTATGGCACAATTGGATCCCTCATATTTATTCAGAAAATAAATCTCAGCTTTCCATTATTTATTATCTCAGATTATTGGTGACTGTATATTCATCAAGAAAATATTGTTGACATATAAAATAATTTTATTGTCAAATTGGAGAACAGATAGAGACTGTTTTGTCCAACAAATATTGTTTTGTTGCTATTGAGTAACTAATTGTGACTGATTAATTTACGCCAACTCAAGTAAATTTCAAGTATAGAATTTTTACACGTCCATCATATGAAAATGATGATAAATTCTACATAAAAAAATTGAAATGTCATATCGAGATTCATTTATGTCAATTTTGTGTTTGAGTTAATATCTACAAAGTGCAATTAACCAATGAGTATCTCAAGTACACCTACAGATGCATTCAACTATATTCAAGAAATTGTTTTGTCACTTTGTGATGAAAAAATTAGATTGATAGCGTGAAAAAAAAAAGAATATTTACGTACAGCATTAACATTAGAAGATGAGATGTACATGACCATAGCAATTGCAAAAAATATAAATACTGGATGAATTTTCATTTTGGAGTTTTCAATATGTGGCGATGCGTTGCCGTTGAGTTGTTATTCCAGTGCTAACTGTAGACCTCACTTCAACACGGATCTGTCCACAATTATTTTATTTTGATTAAGAAATTAATTGGCGCAATGAAGTGATTAGTCACCAACGTCTATTATTTTATATTTTTTTTCTCTGCCCTGCGATTTCCAATATATCTGTATTGTACTGATACTTTTGTCCGCTTGATCAAAAATAAATGTCGAAAAAATGATCTCATCAATTTTATGATCTTGCTCAATTGTTCTATTTTCGAATATGATGTGCATCACTCCAATAGCCTGTTTCAAATCATTTTATGAGACTATTTTTCGGATGATTTTTCTGTTCAGGTCCAAAGAATGATCGAACTTTATTGAAATTGTGGATTATCTAATTGGAATTCACAATGAAGACCAACAAAAAATTTATCTGATTAACAACTTTAAAGCATTAATTATCATATGATGCTGCATTCAATATAGTCGAGAATAAATCAGACAAAATTACGGTGAGTGCTACCCCATCAATATCAAAAAAAGTTTCTATATGAGATGAATTGAAATTTGGTACCAATAGAACTCGCATCAGCTAATTATTATGATTTTAGAGAGCTAAATATATTGTGAATAGTTACACATACTTTTCAAATACATCATTCGAAGATAGAAATTGTGAGAGCATAGAAAAAAAATTAATATTCAAAAATGTGCAAAAGTGTTGGTATCAAAAAGCGATACATGAAAAGGATTATGAAGAAAATGGAAGCAACGAGTGATGGCTCCAGCAATCATTCTGGTGATATGAACACGTTGGAAAGTGAATGTGTGTGTACACATGTGATGTTTTCATTTCTATTGATGCGAACTCGACGCGTCCATATACCCGAGCATCAATTCATTGATGCATAAAACACTGTACACATAGCGGTGCTTTTCACTTTGTATATCCTTCCCAGTCTACTGATCATATGTTTTTCCTGTTGTCTATTCAACTGCACATATTACACATTCACATTTATCCAACACATATCAGTAATGGATGATTTATATCACATGAATGACGTGAAGACAACTTTGTGATTGATATTGGATATATCTTATTAACGAAATTAAATTGATGTGTCCTGCAACAACTAGTTGTAAATAATGATCTTGAACTTGTGTGTTGAAAGAAATGGATGAAACTGATTAAATCCAAACAAATCTGTTCAGATTTTCTATTTATAAAACTACGTGAAGTCAAGAAAATTGGAAGTTCATCAAGATTAGTTAAAATAAATAGGATAGGGCCAAATATGATTTGACCAAATAAGGATTTCTGCTCTATTTAGATCAGAAATTAACTTAAACCTGAAATTTTGCAATTGATGATGATGCCATAATCAATTAAAACATTTTCCAACAATAAACTTGATAATTATTCTATTCAATCTCGTTCTATTTCTGTTAATGAAAAGCAACATATTACAAACAGAATAGATTTCCTTTTCCACAATTTTTGTTACTATTTATGTACTATTGAATATTTCGATCATGTTCACCATACAAAATTGTAGTGATATTGAAATTTAGTTGGCCAAGTGGTATAATTCACATGCTGATCGTTCGTCGTGTCATTCATTCTTGCATCATACCGTTTTCCACTTTCATCGATATTATACAGTCGTATATAGATGTGAATGCTATTTATTCAGCGGAACACGATTGCACAATCGGTCTGGACTCGCGTTGGACGCGCTTTGGACGCGTTCTCTGTAATCGCATGAATTTTCCGAAAAGGTCTATGCAAAAGTGGTGGTCGTCATTGGTGCCCTGTCACCCTACATATAGAACTTGTTCGATTACTGCCCTGTGTGCTGTGCCCGGATTTCAGTGTGATATGAATGCCTGTAATTACGACTGTACTACGATCCGAATGCATATAGCGGACGGAATACACGAATGGTGTAGTGATGGTAGTGAAGAGGTAACGTGAAAAGGGATTGGTCGCATTTTGTATAGCAGCAGAGAGATTTTAAACGAATAAAGAGAGCAGTGATGGGAGTTTTAGAATTGAACTGCGAAGAACGTTTTGGAAGAGGAAGCTGCACTTTTGATTTGTGAATGATGGTCTGACCGATACGTGAATTTCTACTTTAATATTTATCCAGTGAATACACACGATTCCATTTTCTATCCATTGCCAAAATGTTCACTGCAAACCAATTTTATATATTTATTCATCCATAATTGAAGCTGATTATAGATTTTGGCAGGAAAAAATTTACCTTTCTCGTAGCATGAACAAAAATGAAAAAAGATTTAGTTTAAGTTGAAACAATTAAATGAAATTTATCGCTCTTTTATTATATTTTGACTCTTCACTGATATTTATGAATATTTAGTCACGATGTGATTACTTTTTTTTAAATTTATCAACATGTTATAAAATTCACTTTCCTGAATTGCAATCACAACATCTGACTAAAGTTCATGGAAATTTCGAGTGCCATAAAATTTTGGTGGTTTATCTAATGTCTGCCTATAAAACTCCTCACTGCGAATGTTCCAGCAGTTTGTCGTTGCAGATGTGTTTCAATACCAATCTTAAGGGGTTCATGTTGATGCGAATAAATGTCTGAAAGCAGAATCCATTTTATCTATCGCGATCCACATAATTATATGGGGTTAACGAAACAGTGTCATAGCTATCATCTTAACGATTTAGCACATCATTAAAGTCTCATGATGACGATGAAGAGAATCCGTTGCGTTTATAATGCGCCATCTTCAGTGCGGCTCTTTGATCATTCGATCTCAAACGACGTTGTGCTAACGACGTCTTTAATCGTCTGACATCTCACAAATTTCATCTTTTTTTTTACCCTCATTTTATCTTCATCTTTTTTTCTTCATATTTTTCATCCTACTGTTTTTCTGATTATTTGTTTTTTATATCCGATTTGATCATTATTGAAATGAAGACAGTCCGTCTATTTTTTTCATACTCTATAATGATTGGTGTTTCTCTTTTTGTTTTGCAATTGCTCAAACTTTTTTTCTGATATTTTTCTCAATTTCATCATCCAAATATTTTGCAAAACTTTTTTATCGAATTTCATTTGCACTTATCGATACATTCAAACACTTCAGATGAATCAAATGGTAAATTCAATGAACAGAGAACAAAAAAATAGATAAATAATAAATCGTCAGAAGATGTGCGCAACTTTTTGATAAACTGGATGAAGTAAGTAAAAATAATAGTGATTTTCTCACAGGGTTCAATACCCACAACTCTATCCCATTATTCATTCATTTTCCCTCTTTATTTTCCACGAGACAATTCCATACTGTTCGTATACTCTCAGTCTCTGATCTTATGAAAATAGTTTCATACAAGTATACATTTATATAAAAGAAAAGTAAAGAATGAGCCAATCTCTCGTATGATTGAACATTTCGATTTTCCAAGGAGACATTATCTATGTATTGTACGCTCTGCATTTCGATTACGTGTACACATACAATGCATCGAGGCGTATAAGAAAGTAAAGGAGAACAGTATATAATAAGTATATACGTGGACGGGAGAAAAAAAAGGAGAAAAAAAATGAAAAAAATATCTAAAAAAATATGACAAAGAATAAATCGAAAAATAATCGATTTTTTTTTTTTTTCATTTCAACCCTGTGGAACGTCGCATTGAGACACTCTCGTCCCGAACTACCCCTAGCCATCCCTTATCACTTCCCCATCCAAATTCTTTCTCCCTCAGCCAACACTGCGTTTGCGAATTTAAATGCTCTCCATTTCATCTCTATATAATCATGGAAGTGTGAAATTAACCAGCCAGAGTTCGGCACCCAACCGCGAATCCAGTACGAATCAGCGACAGCCGTGCGTGATTGACCTCATGGACCGCATCTTTTGCGCGTTGGTGTCGATAAAAAAGTCCACAATCGCTGAATAAAAACTAAATCAAAACTAAATTTAAAGATAAATAAATCAATAAAATAAAACATAAAAATTTGAACAGTATATTTTGCTGTGAATATTTTCCGGTCAGATTATTTTTTTTCTAATAAAATTAATGTTTGTTTTGAATTTTCTATTGTAAAAAAAAATATCTGGATTATATTTTTCACTCAATTGACCGTTTTATATCGTGGATAATTCTTGTTCTTACTGTACTCACAGCCGTGATTCTTTTTGCACGGACAGAAGAGTTGATTGATTGATTGTATTTCGAAAAAATCAATTTCAACATTTAATCGTTCGTTTGCGCAAATTAAAAGCGATCACTCAACTAAATGTTCATTGATGGCTATTAAATATTATTGGCAAGTAATTTTAGGCTATTGTGAAAATAGAAAAGACTTTTCTTTCAATAAATATTCATCAGTAATTACTGAAACGCTAATTATCAATTATTAACAAACATTACCAAAATTTATTATAACAAATGCATAATTCATATTAAACAAATTCATCATTGGATAATAAAATTCTCTTCAGTTTATTGCGATTTGAATCGTTCATGAACTCACATCTTCATGAATATGTAAAGTGCATTTGTCAAAGCGTTAAAGTGACTGAAGAAAGAATAAAAAGAAGAAGAAAAAAAAAGAGAAAAAGAAGGAGAAGAAAAAAAAACCAACCCACCATAAACTGGCATTCAATTGATATGTCGGTAAGTGAAATATCTTCATAACTCGGTTATTAAATAAATTACTGAGAATGATCTCTATTTTCAATTGAATTCAAATGAAAAAATGCACTTGCATTAATTGCACCAATATCTGCACAATCTATTAATTCAATTAGACAACGTGAAATGCAATAATAATTAAATAAGAAAGAAAGAAGAAACGAGAGGAGCAGCAAAAAAATAAAAATCAATAAAACTTTGCATTTCGAATACAGCGTTAATACATCATCGGTCCAGTATTGGGGGCAGTTATTGTGATTGGTATAGGGGAAAACTTGGCCATGGTAAAGAGAGGAACTGAAAGTAACTGTAAAATAAGCAAAATTTCGGAATGATGAGTGAAAAAGCGAACGCGCAGAGTATTGTAATTATGCTAACAGCGTCGGTGTAAGGATTCCCTCTTCTCTGTGATGTGGTCTGATGTTGGGGTATACCATCAGTATACATTTCTACCTTCGTCCCCCTTTCAACTCATCCCTTCGCAGCTCACTTGCACCATATCAACTTTATCCTCCCCTTGCGTGGCGCACTCCCGTCCGAGAGTTGATATAGCTGATCAAACCGACATTTCACGTTTCTCGCTCGTTCTTTCTTTCCTTTTTTTTCTCCTTTCTTTTTCCTCTTTCATTTTTTTTTTCCACTTATTAATATTATCCGAGGGACTTGCAAGACCGTTCTCAATGCTACTTCGTCTAGTTCAACGTTTGGCTGAATATATAGATATTACTTGTAGAATCTCTTTTCTCCATTACTTACCTCCAGTGTGCGGCCAGGACAAACTTTAGTCGACGAGTTGGAATGTAGATGGAATAGAAAAAAAAAAGAAAAATGTATAAGACAAAAAAAAAAGAAAGAAATGGAAATGAGAGTAAGACGTTGAGAGAAAGGAAGTAGAAAAGCGTGGAGAAGTCGAACGAAGAAAGTTTGACATTTGGAGAGAGTATACAGAAGGATTGAAGAGCATTCACTCACTCATTCGCATTTCGACTTGAGATATTTCTATGTATATATTTCCGTGTGCGGAAAAACCTTATACGAACAACTCCCTATCCATTTCATTTTGTGTAAGTAAATGAGAACAACTGCGATGATGAAGAGTGGTGAGTAAATTAATTAAGAAATTAATGGTTATTCATTTCTGTCGGCTTAATTGAATCACTTTGGTTGAATACAACTTGGAATTATACAGTGTTTGATAAGTTAATTGATTTCTCGTTAATAGTCAATTTTTTCAGGAATTATTTTCGGGTTAGTGAATTTTCAATTAGAAGATTCTATTACGTTTCTTATGGCAGCAGTTTGGCTGTTCTACTTCAGTAATCTCAATATTTTCAATGACGTAGATTTTTAGCTTACAGAAATAACAAATGGAAATTTATCAATTAACAATTAACTCGATTAGTTCTTAACAATTGATAATGGTAAATCAAACACACGCTTCGAACTCACCTGAATTAAAAATTGCTCATAGCAATAAAAGTCTTTGCTCAGCATAAACAAAAATATTGTTTTGTCAAGATAATTTTTCTATTATTAAAGTTTCCTTTTCGTAATTTTTCCATTTGTAATTATATTACACTCATTCCTTCGTTTATGCTTTATTGTGATCAACGATCCTTAACGATGTTATGTCATTCATATATACGTGTAGAGGTATTAATATATCTATACCCTACATCCATTACACATGATAGACTGCCGTTTGAGAAACGCAAGGGCGCCAAGCTGATTCAGCGACAAGTTTCAGCCAGGCGGAGCGTAGGACTCTCAGCTTGTATATACTACGTCGACCGTGCGTTATATATTATATGTCATATATGGATATCTATCGCACCCTTTTTCTTCAGCTGGTGCAAGGGTGGTTGTGCGTGTGTTTGTGTCAGTGACGATTTAATAGTGTGCAATAGGACATCACCGTTCACTTTGAAGGGGTGAATGGCTTGGAATTCTCAGAGCTCTGATTTTTCTTTTTCCTATTTGGATTACCAGTAGAATCATGAATTAATATACTTGTAAAATTGTAGCTTGACATTCTGACGATTTATGTGCAATCACAAATTGACGGGAGAATAAAAAAAAATTGTTTGTGACATTCTT
The DNA here is from genome assembly GCA_030523085.1 of Meteorus colon. Taxonomy (NCBI): domain Eukaryota; kingdom Metazoa; phylum Arthropoda; class Insecta; order Hymenoptera; family Braconidae; genus Meteorus; species Meteorus colon. The sequence continues at coordinate 4,630 of JAPYZH010000746.1, read as the reverse complement.
TACTCTTTTGTGACGAAAATATCAATTTTAGTTGGATGAATTTTAGTTATTTTCCAATGACTTGTAATTGATTGGGGGAATTTCTCCAATTTTAGTTCGATGTTGGAAAATATTTTTGATGATGATCTACAATTCATTTTTATTGGATTGAATTCCTGAATATCAATTTCGGATGCGATTTAGAAATCTCTTATTCAATTCTGAATTATTTCTGAATCTCCATAAATAGCCAATTGCTCAGAAAAGTATCTGAACAACTCAACATTCTAAATGAAGAATAATAAATAACACATGAAAAAATGAGAATGCAAAAATCATTTGTTCAAATTTACTCGATGGTTTGCAATTGATTCGATTACTGTTTTCTCGTCTCTAATATTTACGATAATTTTTATTCTTTTTCTGTTACAATACTGCACGAGTTAGGTAACGAGATGAAAAAAAAAAGGAAAAAACAAAAATGAATGAAATTGGTAGAGTGTTGGGAGCAGTGACGGAGTTGCGTTTGTCGCTTGTAACGAAGTAGATTAGTCAGACTGACGGAGGGCTGTAATTCCCTAGGCAAATGACGTCAATCGTGCAACGAACACACATTGCGACACCATCATTCAAGCTCAACCTGCTTCAACCGATGATTACTTTTATTTTCCTATTTTTTTGTTCGACCATTCACTTCTCCCCATCCTATTTCACATCGGCAGTTCTTTGTAGTTTATTTCGATTTTTTTCCAACTTTTTTTGCCATCATTTCGTGAGCATAATCATCAATGTGTGTTTTTCTGTCTAAGTAAACAAAATGAAAAGAAAAAAAAAGAAAAAAAATGGATTATTTATGTTTGCCATGGCGAGAAGAATAGCGGCACGTTTGGTAGCTGAACGGAAAAATAAAACAGCCGTGAAAGGAAAGAAACAAAAATCGACGTGGAAAAGAAGTGAAAAAAAGAAAAGACACAAAAAAACGGTGGAAATGCGAGAACGAAGCAATACGAGATTGTAACGGACTATATACATTAAGGTCGGTGTAGTCTGATCCTTTGGACCACCCCCGCACCCTTATCACTGCCGTTGGCCGAATAGTGCGAGTGGTCGGAAATGATTACTCGTGATTTAAGAGGCTCTCGGACGGTCCCGCTCTTCCTCGGATGCATTTCACCTACTCGGGACATACAAGACTAGCTGCTCTGTTTTATCTACCGAGCGCAGAAGCCACTCAGAGCTTAGACACAACTATCTCATTCAACCTTACATTCTTTATAAATCCCGGAATTTTCTTCTATTTTCAATCTAATTTTGGCACACATTTAATTCTAATTTATTTCTGTATTCCAGAGAAATTGAGAACTATTTCAGAGGTGAATTTATTTGTTGCTTGATCACCGTCATAAAATGATAGAAAATCGTGGCTGAAAATTAAAATGGACACTCCATAGACTTTTGAAATACGTTCAAATACAAGTTGACAAGTGTTCCTTATAATTTCCACATGGAGCAAAGTCTTTTGTTGATTAATCTTTGAAATTCTACAAAGATAAGTTTCAATTGATCTAACTGATCTGCGTGGAGCAAAATCAACTGACCAATTCATTGCCATTAACTGCAATTGCGTCTTTGCAGACCAACGTGACCAGGTAATGTTCTATGTGTACATGCAACATATCTATACAAGTTGATTGTCGGTAGCTCTTGAGATGAGTACTAAGCACATAGACACGTTGACAATCTGATAGAGAGCTCGGTAAGCCACATAACTTTGTCCTGATAGTTGATTTGCGAATATTGTACTAGTGGTGAAGCGGAAAGCTCTATGGTGAAGAGGTATCAAGTGACCATTGGATAATGCGGATGTTAGATTGAAGGACAGCGAGAAACACATCATTAAAGTCAACTCAACCAACGTATATTGAATGGCTCTTTGCATCACAAATTACCAGATACACATAGAGGGCAAAGAAAAAATTGTAAAAATCGGTGATATAAATAACTCTCCAAAGGTTGATAGACTTCAGTCAAAAAGAGAAATTCCAATAAATTAATGATGCGTCAATAAAATATTTCTATCTTTTTCTCAAGCCATTCTACAAGTTTGATTGTGATCTATAAAATCTTTTTCAAAACTCCAGTGATTGATTAAGTTGGAATAATACTGGAAGTTAAATTCATGTAAGAAAGTATAATCTGAAATGTTTCAAGCCAAAATATACATATTAGATAAATTATTATTTATTTATTATCTTTTTTTATCTTTTTGTTTTCTCTTCGATCACATCAACTGTATATCACAACACCATTTTTCTTCCAAGACAGACGAAATGATATCTCACATTGCAACAAATTCAGCCATATCAACTATCTCATGACATAGCCAGAAGCTTTGAAGTCTTTCATTTCAAATATAAATGTATTCCACCACCACCATCAGTAGCACAAAATAAATTTCTATTGAAACTTCACACGAATTGGATGTAAAATTTGATATGCAATCATAAATCCTGGTTTGAACATCAAAATCATTTCCCACATAAATGCCCAATCGATTCCTGATAATTGGTTTGTCAATCAATCGATTATCGCCAATTTCCATTCTACAGATGATGGATCCAACAGTAACACGGTGATACGATAGATTCAACCACACAATACACACATTCGTCGGTGCAGAACAGAAACAAGGGAATAGCATTATCCGTGCAGAGAGTAGTGAGAGGAGGAGCGGAAACGCCATGGGATTTCCAACTCAACCAAGAACACAATCATCCCTTCGATTCCACAACCATTCTGCCTTCCTACCCATGTCCTTGTCTTCTGTGATCTGACATCAACTAGTGTAGTGTACTCGACTATTCGTATAATGAGTAGTCCGACGATTGCTTTGACACCACTACTACATGCGAATTTCCACCGACTTTGGTAAATCAGTAATATTGATGAAGGAACAGGAGGGAGAAAAGTTCTATAAATTCAGGAACTCATGAGGAGACAAATTTTGCGACTCAGTGAAAGTCACTTTCATCTGGTTCCATTTTATGAAATAAGAATTCATTTTCTTCAGGAGAAACATGAGTCAATAATTCAGAATATTTGTGAGCTGGATTATAATAATAGAGAACACTTTTAGATATGGTTTGGAACTATTCGATATCGCGGAAATTTATTAAATTTTAATGAATAATTATTTCAATTTCGGCTTGGAAAAATTGTTTATATAACGCTGTGTGAACAGAAAAAAATCTCATAGGAAATATTCGAATGAAAAACAACTCTGAAATTCTTTTGTTTTTCCAACCTAATTCTGAACCAGGTCCAGTTCATGTCTATTGTTTTATATTGGAGATCGCATTCCAATCAGAACAGAAACACGTCACCCAATTAATATTTTTTCTCTGAATGCACAATAACATAGAACATTGTAAATGGAATGAATGAATGAAAATTTGTTTCTAAAATAAGATGGTTGAGATGAATGAATGAATTGTTGGAAAAATACGTCAGTATTTGTTTGAGCGCATATTGTGCGATGGAAATAACTATTCTATTCAAATTTTTCCACGACATGACTGAGATTGTAATAATTACTCTGACACCCCTGAAAATTTGATACATAATAATAATCTCATGACTAATTGACAGTTGTTGGGTTGATCAACCTACATCGCAAAATGCATTATTAAATAATATCTTTACATAGCACGTTCTATCATTCGTGTGATATTGCAAGAGAGTATATGAGTGGTTGATGATTGTACCAATTCTTTGGTATTGTGAAGTTGTGAGCAATTTCACAATCACATCTGAGCCCAATATTCCTGCGACACTGTCGGAGTATATATAAATAGACAACTGTCTTACCATCACGTTCCGTTTTCACTTATATTATAACTGCGCAGTAGTGTTCATCGACCAATTTAAACTCACATTTCTTTTATACTCAACAGATCACCTTCACTTCTAATGGTGAACAGCAAGTGAGGATTTTCCGTACTTTCATCTGTGACTTAAACTATATCAAAACATTTCCAAATAAATAGTCATTCAATATTATTAATGATTGATGACGTAGAAATGTTGAAATGATATAAATCAACTAACGACTTTTAGTAATACGGAAATTATTGACAAAAATGTTTTATTTATGAATGATATGATCATAGCAGAACTATAACATGTTCATAATCCAATAAGAATTAAGATTGTGTACAATTATTAAACTTATATTCGAGTTTTATCCGAGTTCTATAATATAAATATTGAATTTCAACATTCAGATTTGAACCCTAAGGTCTCACAAAGTTCAATATAAAAGTTCACGATTGAAATCGAATTGGAAAAAAAATGTATCCTTGAATAGGTCAACTCTATCGTACTTCTCAAAAGTTCAACTGTTAAATTTAGTGTTGGTAATATTTATAGTATCAAAAGTATTGTTTTTACGATAGCGTTATGCATTGTTTCTTATATTATCTACAAATATTCCATTGCACTGTTGTTAATTCTCATTCTGTTTTCTTCATCATGCCTTCATCATCATTTCAATTAGTCCATTGAAATGTTACAATTCGATGGCAAAGTATTGCATTTGTTAGAGGACGCAATTTTATTTTTGGGATGTGTTGGGGGGGTCAGTAGAAGCTTA
>JAPYZH010000745.1:0-18726 GCA_030523085.1 Meteorus colon | reverse complement strand
AAATTACGGTTCTGTATGATAAAAATTCTGCAAATGGAAATTAAATTTTATTTTTGGATTATTATTTATTCACGTATTGATGTATAAAATTAGCCAAACGAGCAAGTTACTTCGAGATTACTGTGCTAGAACGGTGATTTTTATCCTTTTTTTCTCTCCGTGTAGTATTTGATTGATGAGTGAAGCAAATTGATTGACTTTTAGTATTTGGCAATTTCTGTCATTTTTTTCGTCTTGCGACGATTTCGGGGCTTTCGTTAGATCGAAGAGGGACGTAACGAAATAAGTCTGGATCGTGTTTTGGGTAAAAATATGTATATTGGTGTGAGTGTATGTGAGTATTTGTTGAAGAAAGAGAAATTTTTACAGGTTACAATTATTAGGTATTCAATTTCGTTTATATAATTGTTTATTCTCATATTTTGTTCGAAAAATTGAGGTAATAAATGAGGAGAAAATAATTCCGGAAATATTAGTTGCTTTATATCTTCATCGGCATTTACAATTCAAGATTTTCTGGATGTGCCCTATTGAAACGCATGTGTGAGAACATGAATAAATGGAATGAATACTTGTGTTGACATCAGGTGACGATTCCAATATAATAAATCCATAAAAATTTCCTGTCAAATTAAAATTTTACTAGATAATTATGAGATTCTATTGATGGTCATTCAATGTTGTTCTGATATATAAAATTCAATCTGTACAGCTACTCGCCAAACGTATAGAAAAAACAGAAATTATTAACTGGGAATGCAAAAAAAAGCTCCAGGTAGTCCAAGCTCATTTTTTTTATTTTGACTTGGGCTTGAGAATAGGCCGTAAAAACGATTATTTTAATTTGTCTACTACTCTTTTCGATTCTGTGGAAGTTCCAAATTGTCATAAAATAAATTGAGTTTATTGCAGTCAAAATATTATCTTTTACTGATGATCTACAATAATTGATAGGTAACTGTCGGAATAGGAATATATTAATGCCATTAAACTTGTGGAGACGATTCTCAAACCCACTGGGATTGGGCCCGAAAGGGTCATAATTATTGTGAACATATGAAAGTGTCCGTAAAAATAGGCGAAATTGATATCAGCTCGAATTGTTAAGTGTGTTACTCTGTTTTACAAATTATGATAATCAATAATGAAAGAAAGATTTCGAAAATATTATCTTTGTATTTCTATGGACGTCAATAATTCGAAATTTTTTAATTATAATGTATTAAATGCATATGAAACAACAGAACAGAATTGAATTGAATCGAGGTGACGATTCCAATTTGATAAGTCAATCAACTTTTCCTGTAAATTTAAGTTTTCAGTAGATAATTTAGAGGTTCAATCGATGGTTATTTAATGTTATTCTGTTATATGAGATGCAATCTATACGGGCACTTGCCAAAACGTATAGAAATTACGAAGACTACCAACTTGAAAAGCCAGTAAAAAAAATTTTCAGGCAGTATAAATTCATTTTTTTAAATTAATGATTCAGTAAAGATCGTAAAAATAGAATCATTGGTAACATCATGAATTGCAATCATTGGATTGCAATGATGTAATATTGATGATATCCAAGTATGGATGCACACCTAACTAACATGAATATATATTCCAGAGGAAGAAACCATATTCATTCATCAAGAGAACATTTTTCGCGAATTATGATAATATATTTTCGATAAACTCCCAGGTCGTACTCAATAAATTTGAGTATAGAAGTTTTTTTAACGAAGATGAATTTTTATCCACCAGCATATTTTTGATTTATATTTAATCTTCACAAATCGTATCCTCAAAATGCTTCAAAAGTTACCATGTACAAACACCAACTTTTATAATTTTGAATGTTGATATTCTCCAACAGAATCTACTAATTTTTACCTTCAGCATTATATTCAAAAAGGAAGTTATATCATGAATTACATAGAAGAATGATATTCAGCAGAGAATTGGGTCAAATATGATCAATTACCCAAGAACGAAATTTCCCACAGGAATACAAAACCTTTCACTTTTCTGAATATTGAAAATTAACGTTTAAGAATTATATTGCCTCTCTATGCAGATGATTTCACTCACCAATCCAGAATAAATATATATCAGAAAATGCTACTTGTACCCCGTCCTTTTATAACACTGCCATCATTCAATTTATATTCCAGAGGAAGACATCAAATTATATGAGTGTGAATGTGACAAACGTTTAGCAGTTTTTAGAATTTTGTAATGCACAAATGAACTGTAGGTAACAGAAAACTGGAATAATGCTCGTGTTGAAAATTCCAAAAATTTACAGGGACATTTTTTTTGTAAATTCTTTTACCTAAATTTTTTAGTTCTCTATTTATAAACAAAAATGATCTCATGTCTGCTAAATTTACACCCATAAACTTATCATTAGTTATCATCATTTCGGTTACGTGTCAGATCACATCTATTGTAATGGCATTAATATTAACAGACACATTTGAGATGACATCGAATAAATCAACAACAAAAATCGATAACGTTGTGGACACATCAATTAAATATGCTTCATTTTTCTTGTAAGCAATTGAATTAATTGGTTTAATAACTCTTGCTTAGTTAAGCAACTTGCTCATACTTAGCTTTATTAATGTTGCTGGCTAAGCAACATGCTAAGAATACTCCAACTAAGGGAAAGAATGCAACGCCCACAGCACTTCCAGCTACCAAACCGATATTGCTATTGATAAAATCAATAACAAGACTGTAACACCCCTATAAAAACAAAGAAAGATATTGATCGTTATTAGTATTTTCCAACTACTTGTCTAGATGTTGAGACAAATTGTCGCATTGTGGTTCACATGAAAATGGGAATGAAGATATGAATTTTATTCTAAGAACAGAATTATTTGTAACATTGAAAAAATTAACAATCCTGTTAAGAGAGATTTTATTCGCCAATCAGCTTCATTCATTGTTATTGATAATCAATAATTAGAATCTGGAGTTTAAAAAAAAACTATTGAAAGTCATTATATGACAAATATATAACAAAAACTTTGTGAGAATTAGTAACACTCGTTATTTCCTTGAAATAATTCAATGAATTAATTAATTAAATTTCGTCTACTCACTTCAGTATAAATATCAGATGTTTCATTAACGTCACACTTCTCTTCACTTTTGCAACAAGATTTGGGAATTTTCTTAGTTCCTTCCGAGTCTATCCAATCAATGTACGCCCGATTTCCACAGCAATGTAACTTCAAATTAAACAAATAACAACACATGATTCAACGATTTCAATCAATTCCCAATTTGGGATTCAACATGTGGGCGGGGCCTATTCAATATGGCGCAGAAAAGTACCGGTGATGCATGTAAATCTGTTGTGTGGCATTAGATTCCTGTCAAAATGTTGATAAATTTAGAAAATATATGCGATTGGGCTGGTACAAATCCTGCTCAATGTAATTTTGTAGAAGGAGAACGGGTGTTAGCTGCGCAACATATATTAAAATGTGGTTTAAGCTATGAAGATGCATCGAGTGACGAGATAAGTTTCACAGCTTTGTGTTTACAAACATCTTGTATACGTGGTCCACCTCACGAAATAAATGGCAAGCTACAAAAAAACGGAAAAATAATAACGGTCAAGTGTTCGTGCAAAGCAGGGCAAAGTGAAAAGTGCAAGCACATCATTGCAACTCTCCTCTATTGCTACCGGTAAGATATAAGCTAACCTCAGATGTGACAGCTTTCAAAATTTTTACGCCAACAGCTTGAAATTTGTCCTCAACTCAAGTATACGTTTTATCCCCCCAAAAAACACCAAAAATTGCTTCTGCGTATAAATTACAAATATATTGCCTTGCGAATTGATATCGTTTTTTTGAAAAATCCTAAAATTTTGAAAAATATTGTGAAATTAGAAAAAAACGAGAAATAATTTATTTAAATTGTTTACCAGTCCTTTTTATTGTATTTAATGTGAATAAAAAAAACTAAAAAAATATAGAAAAATAAAGAACAATGAATTTGTAGAAGCAATTTCATAAAAATTTTACTAATTTGATTTCAGAAATGACGTAAATAAAATTGGCACCATCTCTTGCTCTGACAAAGCGTGCAAATGGAGAAACTTGCAAGATGCTGCACTGAAATCGTACGAGCCAGTCCCTTTAAATAAACATCAGTGCCTCCAGCCTCCAGAAAAGAAAATCTGGAGTAATGAAAGCTTGGATAAACCCCGCAAAAAAATGATTATGGAAAATCTCTCTCCTTTGCCCATACTTTAAAACGGTCAATCGTTTCAACACTATCGAAATTATTTTTAACATAGACGGAGCGCTCACCAATTTTTGGAAAGGCGTGAAAGCTCAACTCTGTGTTTTTTTTTGATGAACTTTCACACCTTTGTACAACGCAGTAAAAATTCTTTTTTTCTGGTGGTGTACGTGATGAATATTTCGCGGGGTGCATTATTGCAGCACATAAAAATTATTTTGCAATCGATACAAAATCCACAGAAAAACACGTGCAGCTGACTGCTATTATTCCTCCTTTTTCTGTTTCCACTCTCGGCCACCAGATGTCATGTCTCTTTGTGTTCGATCCCAATCAGTGTAGCCAGATCGTGGGTAAATCGCACCCCCACTTTGTGACTCTCTGCCGTAAGAGAGCATTCAAATTTTACATTACCCACGATCTGGCTACACTGATCCCAATAGAGCTTATAGAGAAGAGAGATAATTCAATTTCATTTTGAGGATACACTTACAGTAGATTGCATCACGTCAATATGCTTCGTCTTGGTAATATCGGTTCCATAAACTGCAAGACTTTCATTTAGTCCTTGATCAAAGCCTTCAATCAAGACTGTGCGATATGTGTAAACGGAAGCCCCAGCACAGAGTTGTAGTACTGCAACGCATGCTAGAAATGCTCCATACTGCAAAGTATTTTTTGTTTGAAGGAAAAACATTTTAGGATCATCTGCAATACTGAGTTGTTTCAATATCGGAGTTATACAAACCAGATAAAGCAATGCTGGATGACCCCGTGCCGTACAGCAACAGGCGAGAGTCGCTGCGAGGACGACAAGAGCACCCAAGAATGCAAGACCCAACAAAGCTGCACCACTTCCATCCGTACTCATATCTGCATATTCCCGTAATTGTATTTTCATCCATATTCCAACACAAAGCATCGTCATCCCAGTGAACTGCAATTGGAATTAAATCTCCAATCGTTATATATTTGACAACACTTAATTACTTTGTCCTAATACATCCGAAAAAATTCACTGGCAACTTACATTCATCCATTGATTAATAATTTTATTTCAATAATAAATACTTACCCAGAAAACAAAATTAAACAGCATCAATATAGTCGTCATGCAGGCCATCGCAGCCATCGTTTCAAATCTTTTACTCATGATGATAAGATTTTTCTCTTTAACTATTTCAGAGTCACTTATTAAAAACAATTTTGATTGAAACTAACAGTTTGTTTCCTGTTACAGTTGTACCAGCTGGGTTCAGATCGAACTGCGACACAACTTGTCATCTCTCCTAATGAATAATCGATTTTGCTAGAGCCTGGTTGAGCTACTGCTTGCGTGACCGGTTCATAATCAGCGCATGCGTTTGTAAACTATCTGTGTTGTTTTTTCTTATTATTGAAAATATAATATTGATGATATTGACGAAATAATGTTAGGAGATATATGGAATGAAGACTATTAATTCAGGCAATCTTTGAATTTATGTTTTTTTTATTGCAGATTAATCAAAATTGTACATGTTCATAGCGTGGGTAAGTTATTCTATGATTTCTACTTATAATTAAACAATGAAAATTGCGAGATATTTGTCATATTTCCTTAATTCAAAATTCCTTGTGAGAATGAAAATTTGTTTCGGTTTTGAATTGGTCAAAAGTATTCCAATTGGTGATCAGTAAAATCTATTCTTTTGTTCAATTCGGAGTAATGTTATTGTACAGGAATTAAATTCTCGTCGGAAACAATCGAGATACTCTAGTTTAGTCATAAACAAAAGAGTAAAAAAACATCATCAAATAATGAGCAATTGAATAACATAGAAATGAAACTTCCCTTCATTCAATATTCAATTGAACAATACCCCATTTCATTATTGAATTGGTGCAGCTTTCAAGAGAAAAGTGTCCCACCAAGTCATTATTAATCACAACAATCCAATCTCTAATCAATATCACAATATTTAATTATTATTACTATTATATCATAATCACTATTCGCATGAATGAAATCAGTGAACGTCATTGAAAATACTTATTAATAACAATCGATATTCTGAAATTCACCAAATAACCAACAACGTGAAAACCAAAATGTGTAAATCCTCCAATCTCTACAAAAAATCATCTCATGGAAGTTCAGTAGAAAAAAAGACTTACAATATACTACCAAACACCCAATTTGGTCAGAATAATGAATCAACAATTACATTCACTCGATTTCAAGACTATGTTGATAAAAAAAAAACAGGCATTGACAATGTATCAATAGTATCTCCACAATTAATAACAACACCTGGTCATGAACAATTACCATTATTCAGAACAATAATCGATTGTGGTCCAATATCCTAAGACTTCTCATTCTTAAGAAAATTCGATAATCTTCCTAGACCATGATGATCATCATTTACTCTGCTTTCTTGTCTACAGCTCGATAACAAATTCTCATTCTGATATTGAAGATTATTGCCAATATCACAATTATTATCATTGTTATTAATATTATTATTATTATTGTAGTTTTGGTTATTGTTGTTGTTATTATCCTTATTAATATTATTATTATGATCCCCATCTTCGTCCATAACAAATTCATCGTGGAACTCATGCTGAGTTCTCCGATGTTCCAAAACATTTTCATCCAACATCGTTAGTTCAACAATCGGCCAATTATTGCTCAACATCCTGTCAGTATGAACATCACTCGATTTTTTCATGTTGTCATCACAGAAATAATCCAATCGTACATCAACATTGGGTGTGTCGACAATGAATTTGGCATCATCAGAATCTTCAAGTCTATCAAATGGTTCACTATTTACACATTCGTTCAGTTTAACTTGATTGTTAATGCAGCAGGAACAATATTGACACTGTTCATGATTATTTTCATTCTCTTGACAACACTGATTGGCATCATCTTCCTTGCCCAATTTTTTCTTACTATTTTTGATATCACCAATTGTTTTGAAGTAAATACTGTGATCATATCTGTATGTTTCCAAGCACGTGCTATTGAAATAACTGTTTGATTGATAATTAAATGTTCCACAACAATTAATACTTCGTGTTTCATCTGGTGAACGTGTTCTTTTCAATGAATATATATTTGGTGATGAACTCAACCAATAATAATCTTTATTTGATGTATCAGTTTGCATTGTCATACGTGCTCTTGATAATCGTACTGATCTCAAACGATTATATCCACGTGCGAATGCTGCCCATCTTTCAATACGTTGAAACAAATATGCACTTTCTTCGCTCCACCATTCAGATAGACCTTTGTGCAAGAACGCGCTCATGTCTTCTCGCATTGTGATGTCCAACATAATAAATTTTATTTTTTTTTTTTTATCGAGAGTTGTTGAAGTCTACAGGAAGGAAAATGTGACGGTAGATTAATTATATGGAATGTTTGTGGTATTTTAATCACTGACCAGTTATGATAACGGGACGAGCGAATAGAATTGCCATTAATGCTAACTCTCAAGAGTTTATATCGCCTTTGTATGAAGCACCGCAGGAGATTTGGATGCGATGAAGCCCGACAGACGATTTTTTTCTATTACGTATTTTTTTCATTTCTCTCTTTGTATATAAATAGTCATGTAATAATCTTTGCTGACCGTGACCTACGGTTGTCTCGACCAGTTCCACTTCCCGTCAATCACATTGGCAAACACGTGAAATCCTGTGATGGAATAGTTATTATGATTAAGTAACACGATAATGGCTTGAGTTTTTTTACGTATATATTGGATGGAGCAATCGTTAACTCATCAACTAAAAAGGATTCACCATGTGGATCTTGTTGGATATTATCCAAGATGATATTTAGTCTTATTCAATTTATCATGGACACTTCTCTTCATTTATTTATTCAGTGTGACTGTTCTCTGGCGTGTCTTAATCTAACCAACAGATTGATATTGATTCACAATTGGCTTTTCCAATCAATAATGATGTATTGCATTCTAAGTAATTATTGCACTGATAAATTAACAAGAGTTTTTAGTTTCGATTTGAGTGTTACAAATGTCTGAATATTTTCCCAAAAAGTCGCGGAAAGATTTTCAGAACGACTTCCATTTTCATTAGCAGGATATTCTTTCTTTCAAGTCTCACTCAAAAAATAATTCATCAGATATTTGTCTCTAGTGGGACAAAAGAACTGTGTCCTATTCCGTAAGCATAATATAGCCGTCATGCACACGTTCATTAGTTTTCCTTTTTTCATCCTTACGATAATAATTCAACAAAATATCGGGTAAGCTAATTGCAAAATCATAACTGGCAGAAAAAACAGAACTTCATATTGTCGATAATTTCGTCAATCTCCGATTTAATTGCGATGAATCTCAAGTTTTGTACGATCATTGAAAAAAATCTCACCAAATACTCAGCCCAAAAATACGAGGAAGCATGAAAATGCCTCCTTTGATAACCATCTAAGAATACGGAGAAATAATGTCTCTACAATATTCCTTCTTGTGTGTCCTGCAAATGTAAACTCGAACATAAATTCGCCTTATAATGATATTGAGAACAATTATGTGGAGAAATAAATTGAAATAGTCAGAAAATGAGTGAATTGTTTAACAGTTATTCTCATAAATTTGTAGATATAATTATTTTGCTGATTTATTTCAGTCCTCTAATATAATATGATTTTTGTATATTATATAGTAACGTGTAAATTTCATAGAATATATAGATACTATAAAGAATTGATCGAGAATCACAATATATTTCAATTGATTAGTGTGGTCAGTTCCCAAACGTGCAAGAAAAAAAAATCCCGGTTTCAACAAAGACTAGAATCGATACATTTACCACATTTATCAATTTACGAATTACTCAACTCATCAAAGTATAAGATGAAAACAGATGGAAATTGGTACATTGTATGGATGCACTCTCGTCAAATAGACTGATGGAACGATGTAAGAAATCGGATGAAAATGAAATTGATCATAGCTGAATAATTAATCCATAAGTTTCTAAAACCAGTTTGAATGATTGATATTATGATTCTTAATTGTTTGATTTTGAAATCACGCTATTGACCGAAAATGTTACAGTGAACATAAAATATTCGATTACTGTAAGAATTCGGAGCTTCATCAACGCACACTCTCACACACTCGCTCAATTTTCATGCAAGTACAGTTTACATTTTCTCCTATTTCCGTTTTTGCAAGTATAAGAAATCTGTTGAAAAATTATTTACAGAATAAAAGTGATGTGGATATAACTGTATATATAAATAACTTCAAATGTTCTTCTTCGCATGAACAATCAATCAATTGATCGATTCACACAAATAAAACTAATAGATAATTAATTTATCAAGTATCATTAGCCTTCAGACTCATGAAATAGAAAAAATTTATACTACACGCGTTTAAAAAATAATTGAGCAAAACAATTCTAACGATAACACTACAATTGAAATCAACAATGTAACAACATTTGTGATCAAATAATTTCACGATAAGTGACTTCTTGCAATTGTATTTTTGTCGATTTGATATTGAAAAATGATAAAATGCCATATCAAGTATACGTATGTATAACACACTGAACCGTAATTGCTTCATTCACCGCCTTCTTTGTTTCTCCTATTTGTACATGTACAATATTCATAATAACCGACAGCCTAACGATTTCAAGTTTACGAAAGATAAACATACGCATATATAAAAACTCTGGAAAGTTCAAGATAACTAATTTAACATTTCTTTTTTCGCTTTTTTTTCACGTCATATTTTGGTTGCTCATTTTTTTTATCATCTGAAATGCTTCGTAAGAGCGCTGAATACTTTTGTTCTTATCAATACCAGCGCATGTCAGACATTATTGAAAAATGAGTATCAGAATAGATTATTGCTTACGCTCGAATAATTTTTTTTTTTTTTGGTCAAAGCGAAAAATTGAAAAAAAGTAAATGAATTGCAATTTTTTTGTTTTTTTTTTTTTTTTTTCAATTCATCCTCCTGATGAAGTTATATAACGTCGAAAGAGATGTGCAATCCACAAAGAAGGTCAAGACTCGTATATTAAACGTTGATAATGTGGAAATATTTCCCACGTAGGAAGATGCAATCCGAATTCGAGCGCTACTAACACAGCGAATTCTGATGTGATAAGATCCTTACGGTTTAAACGAAAAACACTTTCAGTTTTCTGCAATTGTAAAAATAAACAAATTATTTCAAGAAGAAAAACAGAAAAAGAAACAATCCACTGTTTAACGAAAGAACATCATGATAAAATTTTATCATCCACGAGATAAAATTCATTGATGCACATGCTCATACAACTCCATAAATTTTGTTAATCTGAAACATCCCTAACTATATTTTGTTGGAAATTATCTCTATGAAACAGTGAAACGTTTACTCTATTACATTTATTTCCATTGAGAAGTTCTCGAGGAATGGATATCATCGGAAATAGTCAACCTAGTGTTTCCTTCCGTCATTGTAAAATTAAGAGAAAGTTATTTTCCCGTTTTCTTATCCGAATATAAACTCAACTAAACTGAACTTGAATTGATATTCGCCAATTAATTGTAATAATAAGTAGTATGTATAAAGAAAAATATGATTTACCTCAATAAGTGATTTAAGTACTTCTCCTTTAACGTCATTGAGCTTTGCAGCAAGAAGTAAACAAGCACCAGCACAAAGTTTACGTGTCTGTTTTGTAACGACATTACGTAATATCAATTTTTCAAAGTACACGTAAGCCATTGCTACAGTTAGAAGATCAATGCCATATTCCATCTTTGCAATCTTTCGCATTTCACGTTTCAAACTTGAATGAAAAAAATAAACATAAAAAAAATATCGCATCAATATACATCAAATAAAAATTTACTTTGTGATTATAATCAAACCTCCGCAGTTTACTGAGCGTAAGTTGGATATGTGGAAATTTTTCTTTAAATTTATCATTAAGCTCTTTCTTCAAATCAGACGGCCGTACGTAATCAATGACTGAAGCCTAAAATGAACCAATCAATAGATATGTATGAAGAAAATATGAGTGTAAAAATTCTAATTGTGGAAGTACCAATCAAAACCTCAGAAAACGTCAGAAACTATTGTTGTTTTTTTTTTTTGTAGGAATCAATAAAACCCCGTTCAAATCAACAGCCACGAAAACCCGGAATGGATTTTGTTCCATTCAATACTGGAGATGGGATTCAATTAAATAAACGTATAATGAGTTTCGTTTGTTCAAAATACTCCATTCGACCATGAAAAAAATGGATTAGTATTGAAATAAATGTTTCTGACCAGACGTCGGGATTTGGCGTAGTTTTTCATCAAATTCATGCAACAAAGTAGTCTTGATCGGAATAAAAGAATGACGTGAGGAATTACTCACTTTACATTTATTATCAACAAAAGAAGTGGGCATGCGATAATTGACATAAATAGAGGAGTATCGATTAAACGAAAGAATATGATTAATGAACGATCAATCAGATGGGAATTAATTATCCGAAATAGCATTCTGATCCAATAAATGAATGAGAAATTTCTGAAACTGTCAACTTTAAAATTTGGTGAAATTTCGTACTTTGAATCGGAATAACAAATTCTAAATTACAAAAAAAAAAAAAAACATTTGGAGAGGTTTTGATGGAGAACTCTTATGAACTTGAACAATTAATTACCATATATGAAGTAAAAGTTAATAATGTCCGATGTTTTCCAGCAATTAACTCCGGATCATCCAACAAATTTGGATTATATTGAACAATTCCCTGTTCATCCCAATCGATAGCTGAATAACAGAATAAAATATCGTAACGTATGTTATTCAATCATTGAAAATATTCCAGTGCAGGAGTAATATTTCGTATCACAAAAAGAAGTGAAGGAAAAGAATAAACAAAAAAAGAATGGTGTGAACATACCTTTACCATCGGTGATGAGCGATAAAGGTGGAGAGTCAGATGTCACGTGCTGTGCACAATGAGTAGCTGTATCATAAGAAACACACCTGCAAGAAAAAAAGACGATAAAAATATTGAATACTCCAATTTGAACCAGATTCACGGCACTTGCTATCATTACACTCGTATTCACCGCGCTATAATTCAATATTTGACAATGAAATAATAGAACGATCACACAATATAATAATAACATGATAATAATAATAATAATAATAATAATAAAATAATAATAAAATAATAATGAAATAATAATAATAATAATAATAATAATAATAATAATAATAATAATAAAATAATAATAAAATAATAATGAAATAATAATAATAATAATAATAATAATAATAATAATAATAATAATAATAATAATATCACTATGTACTTCCAAACTGCACACAGTAATCTTCCTCAATTGATATAGATAGATAGATATTATATCAATTAATGATCAAAATTTTGTGCAAAATATTATCCCAAACATAATGAAATGATTTGTGTACCATAGTACTTTTTCCCCTTCATTTCACAGACATAACATTAGCAAATTTTAGTTACGATAAGTATGTGGTAGCATGCACATAACCAATTTCATCATACAACCATAAACTACCACACGATGTTAATTGGGAAGAGTACAATTTGGTTACCACTTAGTATGATCCATATTCCAAGTAATAGTTTTTGTCCTGAAAAAAAGACGTGGGTGATTGACGTTGTTTAAGAAAAAAAAAAAATATGATGATAAATTGGTCGAAAAGAGAAAAACAACTCGAGCGTACTTAAAACGATAAAAAAAAGGAAATGAAATAGAGATTATCATACTGAAATCCTAATTGGAATTGGGAATTTTTCTTTCACACAGAACTAGAATTTTTCAAATGTTTTCCATAGTTCATACTTTTCTCTCCCGTTTTATCTGAGTAGTTTGATACAGTCACATTCAAATCTTATTTAGTGGGAGATAATAAGCATTTATGAGTCTAATCAAACACGTCAAACGTCTCAGAATGTACATACATTTATAAATTTGAATTATGATAACCAAGAAGGGAAAAATATCTATCCAATTGTTCCATACCTCGATACAATTTGATGTTGCTTGGGAGTTGGATGTGAAAACTCAATTGTTTCACTATCAGTCATGTGTAATTTTCTTTCACGTTGAAACTGACGAGATGGTACCAAAAGTTGCCCATAAGAAATTTCCTATCATTTTTACATATGCATTAAATATCGTATCCATTATATTTTGTCAGCAAGAATGATGTAGGGACTAATATTCAACTCACCTGTCCATCTTTAGAGTGTTCAATTCCTAATAGACCAAACGGATCTAAGTTATCATTGATAGCGGATAAAGGCCTTGGCCCCGATGTATTTCTCCGGCGTCCAGTGTCTCTACGTAATTCCGACCTGATACAAAGAATGAACAAATAGAAGATAGGAAAAATAATAATTCATCTCGCCACTCATTCCCAAAATTTTCGCCATTCCCCAACATCTATCATTGAGTTACTAAAAAATTCTGTGGAAAAAAAAACCGGTGCTACAAGTTTCACTATGTGAGAGCCGATGCCGATTGACAAAATGCAATTCAACATTTGCCTAATTTTGTGTATTTACACGAAGTCTATCTAATGATTGATACCATGGATACCTGCGTAGAATTCGATTAGAAACACTGATGTTTTTGAATCCAGGTGTAATACTCGTAGCACATTGACAGCTAATAATGATTAATACATACAATGAATTACTCATCAATTTTCAAATCATATTTTCGATAAAGTTTTTATCATTAAACAAAGACGTGGTGCAACATTTGTCTATCTACACTGCAACGACCGATAATGGAATAATGAGACGAGATTTCATAATATTTCGAAATGAATATTGTTATTATTGATAGTTTTATTAATAGTGTTGACTGTTGAATCGATCAAGCAATGAACTCACCAACTGGTACGTTGATTTTTCGTGTAAGGCAAAGCTGAAAATACGAGAAAAGGAACTCGTTTTGCTGATACCAAAACCAATCGATCATCTCCAAATTTATGACCATTCACTGGTCGTTGCATCATTCGTAATTCACGGGTTACTTCAGGTATTATTACAGCATTAGAGCATCCTGATTGAATGTTATTAAATATTTTTCCCTTTGTTCTCGCGGATGATATTGATTTTGAACGCTGCGAACCAATACTTTCTGTGCTACTGTTGTAATGATGTTTTATGTCTTCGGAAAGCGTTGATGTCTGATGAACAATACGTCTTTTACAATGCAATGAGCCAACACGTCTTTCGGAAAATGAATATTCACTCCCAGCAGTTCCAGCACTACAAAATACATTGTTTTAATTAATAAATAGTGTTCATATTAATCATAAATCAAAATCATTGTGAAGCCAAATTATCCATTGATGTACTATCGCATCAGAGTAATTTCTACACATTTTTGACGAATTCTGCATCGTAGCATTGGATTTTATTAATTTTTTTATGTAAAACATATTAATGAAACTTTTGGTATATCCATCCATGTTCTCGTAGAACAGAAATATAAATCAAAATCTCGAAATGATGATAGCAATCTAATCCAACGATATATAGATTAGAAGAAAGTTCGTCATTCAATTTCTGATAACCAGAAACGTCACGGAGTCTCGGGCGATTCCCGCATAAATTGTAGCCAGAGAAAGGGTCCTCTACGATGAACAATAAACCATCAGAGTTGCATGTGACCACTAAAATTTCAAGTCGTGACAAAATACGAATACTAATTCCAAAACTTTCGTGTATATAAAACACATCAAAAAATCCTATAAAAGAAAATGACCTCACAAACAAATCCCCCTGAATCTTAAATATCCTCTCACAAAAGTTCGTATTCGAATTTCATCTGCTACTCTTTATTATGGAAACAATTACATAACACCATTGAGAAATCTAGAAAACAATACAATGGAAGTACAAATCCAATGATAGGATGCCAACAATACTCAGCAAAGGCCAATATTGAAGAAAAAAAACAACTCAAATAGAATATACTCAAAAAGAATAATAACATTGGGAATTACCGTTCACGAAATGACGGTAATAAAGTTGGAATTCGTTCTTGATCAATTAACGCTGAAATTGTATTTTTAGCTGGTGTAATGATTCCATCTGAATCCGAACTGAACGACTGATGCTCAAGATGAACTTTTTGTCCCAATTCATTACTATCATCTTGCCTAATTTGTGAATTTATTGTTGGCAAAGAATCAACAGCCTCAACTTCATCATCAATCGATATATCAACATCATCATTCTGTTGCTCTATCAATTCATCAATTGGATGAGCATCATTCAAAATGCGCCGGTGAATAGCACCATTATGAGGTAGTAAAGCGAGATTTGTGTCTCGATGACTCCCATCAAGTGAAATATTCGACAAAAATGTTAGGGCTGCGAGGCGTCTACGTGAATTATTTTTCTTTAAGGCTGCTGCCATTCCACAAAATATGGAATTTATAATTACAGCCGGGTACAATAATTGTGAATCTTCTTCCTCTTATTCCTTATCTCCTCACCAGTATTCAGAAGTAATTTTGTGTGCAAAATAATAATTATTAACCAAGGACTTTGTGTAATTCTATGAATATTAAGTATAACAGTGCAATCACGCTATATATATATATATATATATATATATATATAATATATATATTTATATAAATTTAAAACTAAGATCACAATTCATTGTCACTCATTGTATACTTAGTTCTCATATTCATCACTGAACTTGCACATCGCACCCTCATACTTCGTCCTATTTTACTTGACATTTTGCCTTTTTATATTTATTTTCAAATATTATTTAATTATTATGGAAACAATGGGTGCAAGCTACCCACTACAGAGAAATTCACGATCAATCTACGCAACACGATACTCCATATCTTACTGAGAGTTACTCCTATGCAGGCAGACAATACTTTGTCAATGAAAAAAGGAAAAAAAAATCCTCCAGCCAATATTGGATAATGTATTATGCGGAGTAATGCCATTGGATAACATTGAGACAGTTGTGCTCCATGAATTTTTACCCTAGAATCTGTGTATGTATAGGTTGTTTTTGATTTTACATTTGTGTGGCCATAGGATCTTCATCATCGATGCGGCGCAAGTATGCGAGGTTATGTATTCATTTTATGTATGTAAATGATTGAAACAGAAGGTATTTGATTTTATTATTGTTATCTGATGAGGAGTATCAAAAATGTGGGTTGAATTTCGCTCTTTCTCTTTTAACCTCACTCTATCTCTCCCCAACACTTTCTGTTTGTATCTGCATGGTAGTGACAGAAAAAGTCCCTGGGATTTTATTCAATTGTCAGCGCTGTGCCGATAAATAAAAATCGAAGTGGACTTCCTTACCCTGTCGTTTCAGGAATGGATACAAGTTTGCCAGTTTGGGTTTTTTTTGTAAGCTCATGTCGGATAACTTGATTAATTTGTTGATGCATTCATGTCACCGACTCTTTCCCAACAATGAATCATTGATTTTCAATTGATATCGCATTCATTTATATTTTACAACATATTGGTACACTAAAATAACCACTCTTCTATTGCATAAAGTGATTGAATTATCGCTTTCAATATTTGCATGTCTTCTAATTCATAATTGAGTCTGTGCATTGATATAAATGAGAACCTCTCATCGCATTGAAAAATTCGATAACCGCGCCCTCCATCATGTGGGGTCAAACCCTTTAAGCTACACCCAATCCACGGCCAATTTTTACGATCGGTTGACGGAAGTTTCGTCGTAATTTGAAATCTAATTTCATCGGCAATTCCATTGTTAAACAGTTTAAGGGAGTTCATCTGATGATCGAATTAACAGATGAATATTGATAAAAAAATTAGACTTAACTTATAAGTATGTAAAAAGTCACCTGTTTGAATTTCAAACTCGCCGAATATCTTGTTCGTGGCCAATTAATAAATAAAAATTTTCTAAATCAACATCATCTCTTATGGATTGTAATGTTTTTCCTGTCTACAAACGTGAAATTTGCAGCCATCGAGAAACAATTTCGAAAGAAACTTTTATAATGGATAAATAAGTATCTAAAAAACGTTGCCACAGCTTTCTAAAATCCATCAGATACTTGTGAACTTCAGAATAAATTAATTTTTCTCGCAAAGTGCTGATTTTCTGGAGGTTAACCGTGCCAAACTTATTGAAGAGACTACGCTAGTCGTGATTATTTTCCTTTCGACTAATTCGGTACCAGATGAACTCCCTTAAGGACGTTCAGTGAAAACCCGTTTTCTTAAGATCCTTTTGAAATTTTCAGTACACATACTTATAAGTGTCCTCTATACGTAGGAATTTTTAGAAATAGTCCTTGCGGCACTAAATTTTGAAATATTAGCATTTAAAATTCGTATATTTTACATACAAACCCTATGCTGACTGACGTTCAAGCGAACGTTTTATTAAATATCAATCGTACTTTTCTTAGGATTATTTCAAAAAACTGAGAATCATTAATTGAAGATATAACAAGTATTTTTTTTCAAAAATAACAGAAGCGAGCGGTATTCATTTATTTATAAATAATGTTTGAAGTTCGTTACTTTCAATGAATTTCAAGCTTTCTCTTATAACCTGACAAGTGGGAGATAGTGACTTGGCAACGTTGAACCGCGCGGGAAATTTGAAATACACTAGAAGCGCAGCAGATTGAAATAAAAAATTAAAACTTTACTGATATAGGTTAATCATAAGGTTACTGTATAGCAAAAGTAAATATTTATAATGCATAAAATGATAATAGGTATAAATCATAAATAGCTACAATACAAATATAATAAATATTTATTTATTTATTTATAAATATATTTTTTAATAACTCTTTTATGAATGCATTCATTTTTAAGTTTGGAGTAACATCGAATAACATAAATATTTTACTTATTTTTAGAAAGTCAGATAATTAACAATCCCGTTCTCATCAGGAATTCCACCGCGATCTGTATCTTGAAGCGCATTTTCGATTTTTGGTTTTTGCACATCAGCCATACTTGCTAAGGCTATATTAATTTTATCAACGACCTTTCTTTTAACAAATCTACCATTTTTCAATCGCAGATTCATTATTTATTATTTGCAGTTTTCAATTGTACGTATAACCTCAAAATAATTTCAAAACATTACATTTCTCTACAACACATGTCTCTAGAGGTAAAATATTCTAAGTTTCAAAATGCAACGTTGCCAAGTCAGGCAAAAGACGCAATGGGATAATTTTTATACTTCTGCGCATGGGAGGGAAGACGAAAGAGTGTACTGCATCTTAACTACTTCTTATTGTAGCTATGATGCTTAACACGGGGGGAGCTGTTACGTCCCCGGGACAGGTCGGAGGTATTTAATTAGTTGAAGTAAGTCGAGGTGGTGTTGACCAGTCTTACGACGGGTACCTGTGAGTCTTATCTTG
>JAPYZH010000744.1:0-18730 GCA_030523085.1 Meteorus colon | reverse complement strand
AGGAGTCGCCACATTTAGGATACAGCATGAAAAGGGTGAGTTTATTAATTTTTGTATCACCAAAATAAATCATGATCGATTCGTATTCCTGACAGTATTTATTATTGATCTACAGTAAGTCATCGCCACATTCAGGATGCAGCGAGGAATCTTCACTGAGGTACAGCGAGAAATTGGTGAGTCCATTCCTTTTTGTATTTAGAAAATGACAAATGCTCAATTCGTGTTTCATTCAAAGTGAAAATGTGTGAAGTGATAAAGTGCATGATACAAGAAGAAAAAGAAGAAAAAGAAAGGTAAGTTTATTTCATGGGAAAACGGTAAGTTTATTCATTTTCCTACTTTGAAATTAAATCATGTTGACCATGTTCTATATTGGGTACAGACGTTGTTTCACATCGCAAAAAAAAAATAAATAGAACATGGATAAGAGATTGAATAAAATTATTAATCACAACCAAACAAGTGCAACTCACTGTTACAGGATTGGCTACAATTCCCTCGAATTTCCAGTTCCACATTCCCTATTCCGCATTTCAGTTCCACCAATTGTGAATAGACTTACATAACCTCAGATATTTCCAATCGTCGTTGCTTCCACAGCAAGTACAACATAAACACGTGTTTACTATTTGTATTATTGAAAAAATATTCAATATTTAATGATGAAAATGGATGCAGAAACTGTGGATAATGTTCAAGAGAAGAAAGTCAAGTCGAAATCATCAAAGCGACGATGCAACAGCGAAAATCAGATGGAGGTAAATCTACAAAATGTTTTTATTCCTCAATCATATATTATTCAATACAAGTTTCTTGTTATTCATCAGTTTACACATTTATTTATTTAATGTTCAAGTTTATTGATCACACAATCGTTTAATTAGTCAGCGTTACCATTTATTTATTGGTTTATTCATTCATTTATTTATATTTCAGGTGGATGTAGTAAATGGTATCGAAGGTAAATCGAAGAGTGCAAAATCTGCATCGAAGAAATCGAAAACAGTTGAAGGTGGTGAACAAAGAAAAGTAAGTTCAATCTGTGAAATAATTGATAATGAAGAATAAGTTAACTATAAATGAATAGTTTGTTTTATTTGTATTGTTATTTATATTTATATTTTTTCAGATTCCTGTCCCAGCTCACAGATATTCACCATTGAAGGAAAATTGGATGAAAATATTTACTCCAGTTGTTGAACATCTACAATTACAAATACGTTTCAATTTAAAATCTCGAAATGTTGAAATTCGTACAGCACCTGAAACACCTGATATATCATATTTACAAAAAGGTGCTGATTTTGTCAAAGCATTTATATTAGGATTCGAAGTTGAAGACGCTTTAGCTTTATTACGTTTAGATGATTTGTTTGTTGAAACATTTGAAATTCGTGATGTAAAACCATTGAAAGGTGATCATTTATCACGTGCAATTGGTCGATTAGCTGGTAAAGGTGGAAGAACAAAATTCACAATTGAAAATGTTACAAAAACTCGTATTGTATTGGCAGATCAAAAAATTCATATTCTTGGTTCATTTCAAAATATACAATTGGCCAGACGAGCAATTTGTAATTTAATTTTGGGCAGTCCACCATCGAAAGTTTATGGACAATTGAGAGGTGTTGCGTCGCGTATTTCAGAGAGATTATAAGATCATTTTTTCTTTATTATAATTACATAAAATATAAAGTTTATAATTTTATTTTCGAATAAAATGAAAGGAGTAATTGAATTAAAATGTGAATATTGAAGGATTCAATAATAGTTTGATCATCAAATTGGATTTGTTTTTCAATTCTTCCACTGCACGTAATAAATATGTTTGATTAAGAATGATAGAGTTTGTTATAGAAGTATTTTGTATTTATATTTGCGCGGAACTTTATTTATAACTAAACGTCCATCGTAACTCAATGATGCAAATGTCCAAGGATCAGCTGAAGACCATTCAACAGCATAAACACTGTCTTCGTGCTCCTCATATTTACCAATTACACCATCGTCTAATCTATTGGATGAAGAAAGAAAAATAAGGAATTACATGGGAACTAAGGACACCAAAGATCGAAATTTCTGAATGGATCAACTCACTTATTTTTACTTAGAGCTTCTTCAAGTGGTAATGAATCATCATCATCAACGTTATTATCATCATCATGACCAACTGGACCATAAAGTTCAGATGAAACAGAAGGAATACTACACAGTATAACACGTGAATCACTGCTGGATGTCAAAACCAATTGATCATGAAACCGATTTATTCTGATGCTCCAAACCCAATGTGAATGTTCCATACGTGAAATAATCGGTTCATTGGTGGATCTGATGTCCCAAAATTTCATGTAACCATCATCACCACATGTGGACAAATAATACTGCTTGTTCGTATTGAAATCTAAATCCCTGTATAACATACGAGTAAGAGAAAACAAAATGTACGTCAATGTTTTGTTGATCTTTAGTGATTCGACCTGATTCTCTTGGCAACTAAAATTATTTATCCAACAATGATCTTGATGATAAATATCTTGGCAAAATTTTGTTTAAATCCACCAGTTCATTGAAACGTCATCGCATGACAAATTTTGTAGCTTACAAATTGTCTTTCTTGCTTTTAGTTGCGATTGAAATCTTTGGCTCATTAGAATTTTTTTAATTACTTTGGACTGTCGTAACAAAAATGAGTAACCAATAGATATTGATAATTTATGATTTAACTACCTTATGATTTGTGAATGTGCTGATGTTATTGACCAGGCTTCATCTGAAGGATTTCTAAAATCCCATCCACGAACATTATTATCGTTTAAAGTTACAAATTGATTGCAACCATTGTGTGGATTCCATTTTCCAGTTGTGAAACGTGGCTGTCCTTTACCTGACAATGTTCCAATAGTTGACACCTTAATTACACCACAAAATATTCAATTCTTAAAATGGTTTTTGTTGTTTATCGCATGTGTAAGAGCACCAATGAAGGGACAACACATAAATTAAATATATTTACCTGAGGATTCGCTTCATTTAAATGCCATAGGACAAAATTATTATCTACAACTGCAACTGCCTTTGTACCCTCCATTGGATGATATACAATTGTCTTTAAATCATTTCCATAAGGTGTTGTGTCAATGTCAGATATTTTTTCTAAATTTTCAATCTCATTTGTGTATTCTTCGAGTATTGGTAGTCGCCATAATGCACCTTTCATTTCACACATTCCTTCATCTGATGAAATAAATTAATTGTATATTCATTTTGCCTCTTTTGTTTTTCTTCATTGATGAACGATGAAAGAATTCAATATAAAATTGATTACCATTGATTTTATTGTAGGATGTTATAAATTTTTCTGCATCAATTGGTGATGTTTGTAGTGACCAAATTTCACCAATTTCATGATGATAAATTTGTGTTCTAAGAGTATTTGTATCATCATTTAATTCAACTAAGTGCACTTGATTGTTACTAAATTTTAATGATTGAGTTCCAACTAAAAATCGAACAATATCTGCTTCAGCATTTTGCGCTGCCAATGCTCGAGCCTATAAAATTAAAAAATATCAATGGAAATATATAATAAGTGGAAATGTTGGCGTTGAAATAAAACCAAGAGAATTTTTCTTACTTGAAATTCAAGACCATATATCACAGGATTATCATTGTCCATTATATTATTGTTATTTTATGGTAATTTAATGTAGAATTTATCGAAATTTGACTATAGAGAGCTAAAAAATTGACTATACTTTTTGGAATAACTGAATGAAAAAAACATGTCATTGATTAAAAGGTTTTGTGATGAACAATATCATGAACATTGTTGATGTGTCAAATCATCATAACTTAACCTCTAAAATCAATTAATTATACAAATGTCGTTAACGCAGATCACTGTTTGATCTACTCAAATTTATAAATATAGAAATAATTGAATGTCAATTATGTGACATTAATATTAGAGAGTTATATTATAAATAAGAATTAATTTCTCATTTTAATATCTACCAAAAATTCAATTGTTCAAAAAAAATCGCAGAATTGCAGGGCAATAAAAATAAGAAATAGACAAATTTACTTTTGTTATTTAATGATGAATTAATACACAAGTTTTAATGTTAAAATAATATAAAAAGTGATGTAGGAGAGATAAAAAGTAATTTTGTAGAAGGCCAACAACTTTGAAATCGACCCAAAGCAAAGACCAATACAACGTTGTTCAGTGCTGCAACCTTGACGCCATTTGAGTGAACTAACCTCACTTTTTCACCTCCTCTCTGTTCCCCCCCACTCAAACACCACCTCCATTAGCTTCTCTACCTAAATATCCAGCCAAATCCAGACCATACAGTATCGTTCACTTCGTTTGCACGGTTTGCACTCCTGTGGTGGGCTTTGACGAGGCAGCACCAGACACCAAAACTAAATAACCCGTGTGGGTCATCAAATAAAAGAAATAAAACGAATTAACACATTATACCAAATACATAAATACACTAGGACAGTTGAGAAACATTCGAGACATCAAAATTCTCGAATTTTTCGTAATTAAAACGCGAAGTTTTATTGACATATCGGACTAAAAGAAACCCAAATTCAATACAAAACAATTTTAATATTTTATTCGTGTACGTGTAATTCATCTTCTTTTGGATATAAACAATACAAAATTAGTTATAAAATTACAATCAACTATTATGGAATAAATTCTGTGTTTAACCTGCTTTTTTATGTTCTCAATTTTTTTTTCTGTTTTTTTGCTCTCAATCGTCTGCGGTTTTTTTTATTTTGTAAATTGAAATAAAGAAATTGTCAGTCTGTGGTATATATTAGTACTGTACATACTGTTATTTCTCTATATTTGTTTTTTTCATCAAGTTTGTGTTTGTGTCTGTGTGTGAAAGAGAATTCTATAACGACGACCACGACGATAAACCCTTTGGGGACATTCACATGTATGAGAGACACGTTGGACTGTAAATATTCCAATCGGTTTTTTCGAATTATTTATATATTTATAGATAGTTGAATTGTGCCTACGTTCGTTTGTCAAGTTTTATTTTACATGATCGAGTCTATGTGTACACCTGTGTACTGTTGCTGTTATCGTTGTTGATTTGTGTTTTTTTTAGTTTGTGAAGAAAATAGAGAGAGAAGTATCAAAGAGTTATGCTGACGCTGATACAACTGCTGTAAGTATTTTAAATAGTATACCATATTGTGTTGTGATTATTTTTGTTTGGGTTTATGTTGGGTTTCGAATGTTTATGGAGGATTTTTGTTTAGGGGAAAATTTGAAAGGAAAGTTTGGGACAAATTTTGGATTTATTGGGTTATTTTATTGTGGGAAAATAGAACTGTTTGGATATTTTATGGCGTTTATTGTTATGTAATTGTGCAAGTATTTTTCATGGTTTTAATTATTGGATTATTGTAGGAGTTCTTTTTTTTTGCTTTTTGGTAGGATGAAGTATTGTTTTATTTAGTATTTTATATTGGTTTTTATTTATTTATCGCAGTGTTTTTTTTCATTGTTTATCACTATTTTAAGGTCGAGCAATTTTTTTTTAAAGTCAACGTTGTTTTATTGATATGAAAAAAAGTTTCTCAACGTTCCAGCATTTTTATATTCATCTCTGTCGCTGCTTTTATTCTTTATTTTAATTCACCGATTATTAATTGTTATTATTTTGTGATAATTAATACTCATTTTTATATTGAATGAGAATTTATTTAATAATTCATGAACTTTTGTTATAACACTGACAATTCTGTGCGTCTACGTGAACTTGAATGTCATTTTTTTTCTTCCCCTCTTTTATTCTTATCCATTTTTATCATTTCACGTCTTGCGGTTCGATTTCTTTAATAGAAATATTTTTTTTTTTCCCTCCCTCACAAACATTTAAATGTCTCAATTCACATTTCTCTTTATTCCGTTATAAATATTGATGGTTTTTATTGATAATTTTACTTTCTTCATTCAGTTTTGTTACAAAATAAATAAAATTATTTCTTCTCATATGTAAAATAATATTGCAAAAGTCTAATGTATATATATGTGGATATAATAAATAAAACAATTTATTTTTTTCATCTAGTTCATATTTCAATTATATAAACATTCTTTACTTTTATCTCAATATCAATTTCAATATTCTTCGTAAAATCCACATTTTTTTCTATCGACTTTCTATTATCATTACCAAATTATCTATTCAATAATCCAAAGATTGAATTTTAATATTGAACTTGTGAACTCATTGAAATAATGGTATATCATCACATTTATTATATGCAATATCGCATACAGCAAGAAAATATTCACACCACGTACCGTTAAAATTGTAATAAGACTCGACACACATATTTCACCTCCATTTTTGCTTTAGTGTACATCTATGAATATAATATAATTTTTTCTTATTCATATCTCTCTTTTCCAGTCTCTATATCACTTTTTTCTTTTTTTTTTTACATCAATTTTTCTTCTTTTTCGAGGTCAAACTTATAGACACGTTGAAGAATTCTCCCCGCATAACTTTTATTCACATCGAGTGAAGTAGAAAGAGGGGAAGGAAATAAATATAACAAACTGGAGGTCGAATCGCTACACCATTATTATATGGATCAATAGACGCTTTTTTTTTCACCCTCTTTACCTGTTTCTTTTTCACCTTTATTTATTTTTTTTTCGTTTTGTTTCAATTCGTGTATACCATTGGGGTAGGACACGTACGGGGGTATTTTATTGTAGAGTTCTAGGGATTAAATGATGTGGAACGATAAATTTTGAAGAATTGTGAGAGGAAATAAAAATTGAATGTTGGAATTGTTTTGTTTCTTTTTTTTTTCATTCTTTCATTTCATATCTTTTGATTTTTGTTTGATTTTTTTTAATTTTCGATGGATTCGAAAGGGAATTGATTGAAAAAGTGAAAAGGAATAATGAGGAATAATAAATAGAATAAAATGAAGGAACGACATGAAACATATTTTATTGTTTAATTCACGAGTGTAACGCACTAGTACATATTAAATTGATTTTAATTGAAGTCAATCGTGCAAATTCATTGTGTCAACCACCATCATCACCAATATCAAACACAACAATAAAAAATTCATGCACGTATACACAAATTAATATCAATAGAATATCCACAAAGATAAATTAATCGAAATGTGATTTGAAAAAGAAAAAATAAGTAAATAGAATGCGAATGAATTTTATTTAAATCAAAAATTTATTTTTTCGTTTATTCATACCAGTTTATTTTTTATATTCAATTTTCTTTTGTTTAACAAAGTGAAATTTAACTATTGTTCAATTTTATTTCAACTGCAGCAGTGAAGCGTTAATTTATCAGTACTGTAAATGCTTATGTGAAAAGAATTCGGAAGGAAGTTGAAAAAAAAAGTCATCACCGTATCGAGAATAATTATCGTGTTGTATCCGCTTTCGGTTCATAGAGCTCGTCATGGTTATATAGAAAATAAAAATAATAAATAAGCATTAGAAACTACTGCTCGACAATGACAATGCACCATACAGAGTTTACAGATGCGTGAAATAGAAATTTTCTGATCCGAGGACATAAAATGCATTTGAAATATTTCAAATACATCCGTAATAATTTTTAATTCATTTTATTTATAATTTATATGTCATCATCATGTTGTTGATTAATTAATTCTGTATGAAGAGAAAATTTCTCATGATTTTTCTCAGTTCATTTATTTATTTAGTTATTTATTTATTTTGCTTTGTATTTGTGCAGTTCTGTCGCTAGGTGACTCCCACGTGGATATTTAACGACAAAATACTCGGGATATTTTCATGAAAGTTTATCCGAGGGCGTTGGAACCCTTTTATAGATCAGTTTAGTTCTAATGTCTCTTTGTTAAATCATTGAAAAATTTATTGGCAGAAAATTCGTGCGATTTTATTTTGAGGTTAACAATGAAAGAAATTTTTTTTTACGAACATTTCATTATTGTTAAAAAGATCAAATATTATTTATAATTGTTGACAAATTCTCTACATTTTTTATTCATTCATAATAATTGAACGTTTATTTAAATCTTCTCATCTCCCTCAACATCATCATCATCATTTGAAATATAAAAACAATTTTTAAATTGAAATAATAGAAGAAAAAAATAATTTTATTACAATCGCCATTGAAATAATAAAACATCCGTTCAACCTTCGCAATATTTTTACTCAATAACTTCACATTCATCTACATAACATTTAATAAAACACAATATTGCAATCAGCTAAGTGATAATATAAATAGCAACATTTAAACAATACTCCATATCTTCTATTTCTTCTTTTCTTTTTTTCTCTATTTCCCACCTCAAACGTGTTCATCATATTGTTGCATTCATGCACGTCTAAATATTCCTTGTTGCACAAATGACGTCTGAAACCTTCATCACAAATACATTGACGTTGTGTGTACGTCATACACAATAAACTTCATCACCATCATCCCCCTTCAGTAGTCTTTTCTATCCACTATTGCAAGTACATAAAAGGTATTTTATTGAAAGAAGACACTCTCACCTTTCACGCTTGTATTACTTCCAATATTTTTACGCTGTATTATATTTCCGTCATGCCAATGCTATTATTAAATCAAGAGAAAATAAATAAGAAAAAAAATATATATGTAAGAAAAGTTGAGGATAGAAAATGAAGGAAAATATTTATTTCTTTTTATTGATATTGGAATAGGAAAGAAAGAATTAAATTAATGTTAGATAAAAAAAAATTGTTATCAATTGCAATTGATATTTATTAATTAATTTTTTTTTTTTTTATTGGAAATTGTTAGACGAATTTTGTTTGATATTGAGAATATTTTTTGTGAAATTACAAATGAAAATAGAATTGAGATAGAAGTGTGACAAGGTGAAATAGGAAAATGTCGATGTTGTTTTTGTTTGAGAGTCACCAATGAAAATTGTTAGAAAATGTCTGTATGAAGTTTCTTTATGTGTGGGTGGTAATTCTGTGTTTGTATTAATTTAGAACATGGCAGCAGAGAAGTTTTGCTTCTGGTCCAAGGTTATTTTACTTAAGGATATAAATGAAATTATTTATTTATATATGTGTGAATATGTGTATTTATTCATGTGGGTTTATCTAGGGAAAGAATATAAAAATTGCCATAGTATACGAGCAATGACTATATAAAAATAAATATATTGATGTGTATAAAAGACTCGACAATTTCATTTGCTCTCATCTGTTTTTATTTATCATTTTCTCCTTTTTTTTTCTTTTTGTATTTTTTTCTACATTTTATTTTTATCAGTTTCTAATTCGAAAATTAAACAAAAAATTCTATCGATATCTAAATATCAATTATTTATCCACATCCTGATAAATAAATGAAATGTACGATTGAATGTTGCAATTTTTTACTGATCAACTTCCGTGTAACAATATATCACATTTTATTTCAATTGTCATAATTATCGTAATTAAAATTATCAACACATTGTCATTATTCCTACATCATCATCATCATCAACAAAGACTTCATAATATCCTTTACCATACCTACATAAATACATATTACACTCATTCTCACAACGTCATCGATAACTTATCAACTCACATTGATAAACCTACTCTCACATTCTTCATAAATAAAACAGTCGTATAGATAAATATATATACAGGTGTAGAATACACATAAAAGTAGATAGAGGATGAATGTCGTTATTTCTACACGTGTTCGGCTTCCAACCACCATATCTCAAGAATCCCGTACACTTTGTGTTACCATAAGAAAAAAGTAATTGAACAAATAAAGAAAAAGGAGATGTAAGAAAAAAAGAAATAAGAAAAGCATTAACGTATGTGTGTATATTTATTTATAAATGTTTGTGAGAGAATGATGAGATTGTAGTGGAAACGATGCAACACCTCGCTCTTTTTTTTTTTATTTGCTCATTGGTTTTTTTTTCTTGGGGTTCTTTTTTTTTCGTTTCTTTTCTTTTTTTAAAGCAACGGAGGAAAATACCGTTTGACCAAGTCTGTGACGCGTTGTACCATCAAATAAGCCACCATTAAATGAAACGTGTGATGGGGACGTGAGTGGGACAGGTAAAGATTGGGATAAAGGTGGGGAAAATATGAACGGTAACACGTGATTGCAACTTGCTGCATTATGTTGTGCATCGTCATGTAATTTTTAGTTTGTCATGTGTAGATGTGGGTGATGGTGGGAGAGAATTAAATTGAAGAGAATTGGAATGAGAAAAAGAAAAAGTGTTTTTGTATTTTTTTTTTGGCTTTGTTTGTTTGATTATTTAGTTTTTAGTTTTGGATTTTTTTGTTTATTGTTTATATTTATTTATATTTATTATAAATAATTGCTTTTATTTCATCTTGTTAATGAACTTGCAAAATTTATTATTTTTTATTTTCTCTTGTTATTATTTACTGTTATTACATTCCCTTATTTCTTGTTTTTTTTTTCTGTTTCCAGTCAGCAGACAATAGCGCGGAAATGGGGTTGAAGCGTCGACGATGCAAAATTCGTGAGTAACAGATGTGAAAGAAGGAAGAGAGAATCAACATTTAACAACACCAATAAAAAAATAAAAAGGAAGGAAAAAATAGTGAAGAACAAGAGGATAATAAGTGAAGGAGAATTCAATAATAAAAAGTAATGAAGAAAAAGAAGATGGCGTGTAAGTAATTGTAGAAAAGAAAAGAAAAAAAGAAAATAGAAAAACGAAACACAATTAAATTATTCGTGAAGATTAAAATACAAAGATCAAAATCCAAAACAAACAAACAAATATCCCTGATTTTGGGGATTAAGGAGGAAGATGATGACTGCTATGGCGAGACTTCCATGCAAACCAACTTCAATTACTCAACAACAACAACAGCAACAACATGAACAACGACAGCAGCAACAATTGAGGCAGGAGAATTTTGGCAATGGAATTAGAAATTATTGGGAAATGCAAACGAGACATCAACAGCAACAATCAACACCACCGAATTATGTTAGAAGTCAACATAGACACACTATTGATCATACTGGTAAAAATAATATTAATTAATAAATTTTTTTATTTATGTAGTTGCAAAGAAAACCCAGAGATTTTTATATACAAAATCTGATCGCATTTTTCTATAAAGAATAACTAAAATTCCACTTCTATTTTCTTCTAAATTTTATTCGACTGTTCACTCTAAAATTTAGTTGAATATCCTACAAATTTGAACATTAAATCGACAGAAATAAAAAAATATCTCACTTGAGAAAAGTGAAAAAAAAAAGCAGCAGAAGACTTGGAAAGAAAAATTATTTTTAGTCCAACTTTTAATTTATCACAATTTATCTGTTCACACTGGAATAATGTACAAAGGGTTGATGTCTTCGTGTGAGTTTACTCATTCTAACACACGTGATGATGTATATATGTATATGTATATGTCTGCAGTTTAATCCTCAAGGGTGCCGGAAGCCAAATGTTGTAATGGATAATACCAATTCCCATATAACACTTGAAAGTGCTTCTCTAGCAACAGTGGCCCATAAAAACGCAATCTTTATGGTCTAACTATACTCTATTTTAACAGCTGTGTTTTAATGAGCTTCTATCTCACTTACACACTTCTTCATTCTTCCTTTTAACATGACGCATTCCAAAGTAGCTACACCAAATGGATTTATTGTGTGGAGAAAGAATAATATTTAAGACATCATCGCATGTGAAACAGATGCCATATTTTTGAAGGAAAAAACATTAAATAAAAATGAAAATGTTGGGAAAAAAATTGTCAACATCTCATTCACAATTAACTCGTTATTACATTCAACTTTGAACAATAAATTAAATTAATTCCTGATGAGACAATTTTTTTTTATGGTTTTATTGTTGTTAATTTTTGTAATTTGTATTACTAATTGAACGAATTGTTGCAGGAAAAAGAAGAAGCGCTGTAGAATTACTGCAAGAATCAAAAGCATTTTATGTCAAGAGTGAAATTGTTCTTGATAGAAAACAGGAATTAAAAAATAGTGGACATCTTCAGGTGGCACCTTCAACTGCACCTGGTGCACCACCTCGTTTATTACGAAAAAGTGGAAATACAGTGAATTGTAATGTCCAACAGCAGCAGCAACTGCAACAACAACAGCAGCAGCAACAACAGCAACAATCTGTAACACAATTGCCATTATCAAATACACCAGGCACGTGCTGTTGGGCAAATTGCCAAGATAGACGTGAGTGTCTTCACTTCAAAAAAATCTACCGTGTTATTGATGTGACTTTGTTATACAATAAAGAGTCGATCGAATTATTAGAAAACGACGTAGTTGTGATGAATGACAATTGGAATTCATATTCATGATGTTTCATTGGATTATTTTTAGCTGATGGTGTTTTGAGTCCTCAACGTACACTGCCACCACCATTACCACCAAAAAGTCCACGATTGATATCAGTGCCGCAACGACGAGCTGTGTCTGGACCACCTACCAGCTCCACCAATGGAAGTGATCAATTGCAAACAAAATTAAGACGATTATTGAATACAGATAGCAAAGAAAATGTATTTTTTCCGGATGTGGGTGTCATCAGATCAGCATCAGCATCAACAAATAATAATGTATGCGATAGTGTCTCATTATTTAATGTATTTGTATACTATTAATAATAGAATAGGTTGGTGATACGTAACAAGAATAGAATAATAAATAGAATTTGTCTATTATTTTTCAGCACTTGAATCCAGACATAAAATTTAAATTTGGCCGAAGCAATTCGCATTCACATTCGTCTGGTAAAAACACACAAAAGTCAAATATTTCACCGCCAATTGAAACGACAATTTGTCACAAATCATTGCCAGATTTACATACAAGTGCTTCAAGACGTCGTTCATCATTATCGCCAAGAGCATCTAGTAAATCATCGACAAAGGCATTGGCACCTGGCCATCATTATTCTACAGCTACGAATTGTCCGGATTGTGAAACAAGCTCGGATTATTCAGCACACAGTTTTAAACGCGATGCCATTTGTTATCATAGGTAAAATATTTTTATTATAAATAATTCATTGAAGTTTGTTGGTTTATATGAGGTCGTCCGATTTCATTTCTCTAACTGTACTCTTTTATTTCAGTTCACGAATCAGAAGATCATTGGGATCAGGCGGTGGTGGTGATACCAGTAGTGTGTTATCATCTGGTGGACGAACTCAAAAATCATCCGGTTCAAGTAAATTAAGTCATGGCGCAACTGCACGAGATTCTGGTGGTTCATCAGGTCATTGCACTCACCGTAGTGAACCACCACCAACTAAAATACAAGACTGTTGGAATAGTAGTAGTGGTAGTCATGTAATTAGACGTGACAGTGGTGCATCAACACAACATTCAAATGAAAAAGAACAGCAACGATCGAGAAAAGCGAGTTGTGTTAGCGGTAATTCGTCGTCTGTTGTCAGAAATTTGAGTCCTAATTCAGACAGCAGTAATAGTCAGACTGATTGTAGTCCTACATGTAATTCAAGGTGAGGAAAAATAATTGAGTATTTGAATGACAATTAGATTTAGATACTTCATTTAGATTCATTCGCTTCATGGAATTATTCTAAAGATGTAGAAATGAATTGAACCAATAGATAAAAATAATTTATCAGATATTAAACTGACTGTTATTACAGACTCTCTGATGGTTGGAAAGAAGGCCGTGGTAGACCAATATTACGTTCGAAATCCGACATAAGTGATCGTTATTGGCGTCATTGCGGTGATAATGGAAGAAAAAAAATAGCACCATCACGACCACCACGTTCAATAACAGAGTTAGAAAATTTTTTCAATCAACTCGGCCTTGACTCTGATAACTATGAAGCATTAACAGCAATGCCAACATCCAATTCATCGTCACCAATATTTTTTGACAGTGTTAGCTCAGTTGATTCTGCATTAGGTTTACATCCATGGTCAGCTAATAGTCAACAGCAATCAAATAATTGTAATAATGGACAGCAACAACAGTGGCAAAGTGGTGGTAATAATTGCAGTGGTGGCGGTAATGATGATACTAGTCAACGTGTGAGTGATCCGCCGAGTATCGTTGAAAGAAATGCAAGAATAATTAAATGGTTGTGTCAGTGTCGAAAGGTGCAATTTGGATACAGTTAAACGATCATGATAAAAATTATTATTACTACTAATGAATGAAATCAAACAACAATATTAACAGAGGATGAGTATCATGATCGAATTTAATATCTAAAGATGAAAGAAAAATCAAGAGATGAAATATATATTAATTATTAATTATCAGCTGATGGTGCTCAGACTTTGTGCGATTGTATTTAATTTAAATTTTGCTTTTATATTTAATTGAAACACTTTGTCATTTGTTGGGATTTATAAATATTAGTTTTAATTATTGCATTTTATCTGTTTCTCTTTTTTTTTCATTTGTTGACGTGGAATTCGTGCCATTAGAATGACTCCAATGAATAAGATGAAATTTAAAATGGGAAAAAAAATCGTGTAAATGAGTGAATGTATTGAATTGTTGGAATTATTTTCAGAGAATTTTTTTCTGCTGTTTTATTTAAGATGAATAAAATGTTTAGGATTGATATTTTGATAATGATTTTGTCGGGTTGCGTTTGGGAAGATGGAAAAATCTTGAAGGGACAATTTGAATTTTGACGTTATTTAGTTATTGAGATTTTTTTTCCAGAGAGATTAAATGTGTTATATTATTCTCATTGATGGGGTTTTCGTTTATGTATTTATATAAGGAAAAATGTTACGTATTTAATTGTTTAGAGCACAAATTAGTAGTGAGGTGGATTGAGAATGTGATGATGTGCAATCGATGATGAATGTTAGGAGAGTCTTTTAAATGTTTAGTGTTTTTATTGTGGGAAGAAATGTAAATTCAAATTGTGCAATTGAAATTAATGAGTTGTATTACTTGAGCGAAAAATATTTTACTAGAGAATATAGTGGAAGTGTTATGCTTTTCAATAATACCAACAAAAATTTTGAGCGCACGATTTTAATTGTGGCAGAAAAGCAGCGAGTTTAGGAAACAAAAACGAAGGAATTCAATGTCAAAAAAATTCTAATGGCAGTTGATATAAAATTATGCAATAACAAAGAGTAGGTGAATGAAAAATCATAAAGAATTGTTTATGGTTTATATTGTTCATTAATAAAAATCTCTAATTGTCAATTTAATGGTTGTGTTGAGTAGAGCAGAAAAAAAAGAACAAGAAAACATAAGAATTGAATGTGAAGATATTTTTTATGTTGATGTCGTTGCGCTTTGGAATTAGAAGGCAGAAAAACTCATATTCAAAGAAAAAATTGACAAATAAATACGTTATATGTAGATGCTTGTGGTTTTGCTTATATATATTAAAATAAATGAATATATATATTGCACACAACATCAGCGAATGTGTTAATGAATTATAAAATTGAATTATCAACGAGAGTTATGATTAAAAGAAAGGGACATTACATTTGATAAATTTGACTGTTTCGTTATATTTTAATTCTTATTTTTTGTCATCTTTCATTTTTGTTAATTTTTTTCTGTTTTATCAGTGATGTGAGCACAAGTCAAGACATAAATTATTGAACTAACTTAATAATGCATGAAGAAAATAATCCAAATGTCATTTTAATTCTATATTCAAAAATTCCTGCACACCATCTCAATGTATATTTTCTCGTCGCACATTTTATCTCAATACAATGAAAATAATTGAAAAATGATGCTTCAAATTTTATGAATAAATATGAATGATAATGGTGTATAAAAACGACTGTGAAAAATATTGCAAAGAACAAAAAAGAAAACAATTCAAAATAGTGATATGATTAGAACGACGGAAACGAATTGTGCAATTTATTTTATTGATTATAATTATTTGTTATTCCAGTGCAAGATTTAGCGATAATGAATTTTTTTTTCAGTACCAAGAACGCTGAATATTTTAAACAAATGAACAGATCAAATTCGAATTCACAAAAAGAACTTTTATGCAAATTATTGCAAAGTGCACAATTAATTTTCTTCCGGTTATTTTTATCTATTAATTAATATCGTGTTTATTATTATATAGCACGATCGTGTCTTATATAATTGTAATAATTCGAAAATTCTACTCATTGAGTGAGAGATAATAATATAATGAATAATAACGATGTCCCAAGTTTATTTAGATTTATAGAAAATATAATTAGTAGATGAAAAACAAAATTTACGAATTTAATCTCATGCATAATTGACACAAAAAATTATATTTAACGTCCTTTCGTTTATTTTCATTTTTTTGTATTGAAAATTGTGGAATTCTCAATTTATTAATCGTTCAAATCGTTTTCTCAGTGATATCTCTCAATTTTTCTATTTATGGATTTCATTGTCCTTGAAAAAATTTATTCATCTATACAATTATATTATTTATATTTAAATAAACAATCCACATACGCATGCGATCAGGAAAAATGAGAAGAAACAATCCTACTAAATAAGCAATTAAACAAATAATAACAATAATAATTAATAATAATGATAATAATGATAAAAGACATTGCATTTATTGAAAAAATCCATTTTGAATTCAGCATCATTAATGAACATGTTATGGTTGACCAAGAATTAATCTGATATAAAAAAATCCAATTCTATTTTAGGCAACGAAACAAAACAATTGAATTGATAAATGATATAAATTTCAAAATCATTATATTTATTCTGAATAGTTGAACGTAATGAGTATATTTAAAAATAGTTTCTGATACAGTCTAATTATATCTCTTACAAAAGAAAAAAAAATAACACTGCATGGCGAGTTGAACTTGTTGGTATTTTTTTTTTCGTGTATTCTAGTCACAATTGATTGAATATAAAATCATGAGAAATATGGGTGAGAATAAAATTTTTTTCCACTTGCAAAGAACAAATTCATCATTCTTATATATTATAGGATGAAGACACGAAGAATAAAATGTTTTGCGTTCGTATGTTATATATGAATAAATAGATTTAATAATTGTTTGAAATGTTTTACCGAATGGAACGAAAGTGCGAATTAATTATTAGAGTTATTCATAATGCCTTTAATTCTTCGAATAATTATTATAATTATAGCTCAATTAATAAATGTTCTTCATCTTATGTAATTTATATTCAATAGTTTAGTTCCCTTTCACCTTGTCCTGGTGGATGTGAATTTTTTATGTTAACTGAAGAAAAATATGATTTGTATTAATTTTAATGAGAATATTTGGAAAACTAAATGAACTGAGCGGCTGTATGTAGATGTTTACATAATTTTTACTATTTTTTTCTTTTCTAAAGTAGAAAAATAACATTCGAATGTTTTAATTTTAATGCGGCATCTTCTGAATAAGTCGATTCCAATACAAATATCGAAAATATAGTTCATATATAGTGAATTTATTTTTCTTGGAGATCTACTGCGTATAAATAAAGTTTAACAT
The DNA here is from genome assembly GCA_030523085.1 of Meteorus colon. Classification (NCBI taxonomy): domain Eukaryota; kingdom Metazoa; phylum Arthropoda; class Insecta; order Hymenoptera; family Braconidae; genus Meteorus; species Meteorus colon. Next base: position 1,185 of record JAPYZH010000744.1, on the reverse strand, counting down.
AATAATAACATCCGTTTCGATTAGTTCAATATCTGAAAAAGTCTGTGCAAATATTTTTCTGAATGTTACACAATAGTTTGTGGATGGTAAAATGAGATAAATATCGAATCAAATTTTACGTTGGCCGTAGTGGAAAATATTTAATAATACTTGAGAATTTTTCTACTTGTACTTAACTAATGTCAGTTCTGATAAATAGTTATTTTGGAATTGTCTGACGTGAAAAATTTATTTAGTGTAACACCAAACTTGTAAGTGGAAAGACATATTGCAGCCCTGATACTTGAACTGAACATAAAAAGGTGAATTTTTCATTCATTCATATGAATTTATGTAAAATGTAGGATTTTCATTTCGATTTTAATTTTTGTAAGTTTGTAAAAATCTAGTTTATATTGACATTTTTATATTTATACATCTTGTAAATGTTCCAGGAAAATGACGCGAGTTATCGTAAGTCTCCTGATGATTTTGTTCATCGGTGGACAAACAAAAGTTGAAGGATTTGAAATGACTATTGAATTAATTCAGAAAATATACGGATGGGGCTTGGAAATATATTCAACAATAGATCAACACAAAACCCCAGACAGATCTAGGGAGAATATTGTCAAGATAATGAAGCAACTAGAAGAAGTATCATCTGAATTAGACGCTTTGGACACTCACTTGGATATCAAATTGGACTCAATGTTGAATACTTTATTGGCTGATATCCAAATTCAAGGCAACTTCCTTCCACTGAAAAGAAAGTTACGCACTTCGTTATCCAAAATCGATTATTATTTTGATAAAATTCGAGAATATAAATTTGGTGGATCGTTTGGTAATCAAACTTTGAGAGATTTTGCACATAGAGCATTACGGAGTGATGGTGGTGTGCCAGATCATTTACATGTGATTCATGCAGCATTCCTTCCTTCTGGAAACCCCAATGAAGGATTCTTGTCCTATATGCTTCAAAGCACGAATGTAAGCAGAAGTATTCCTCTTGTTCATCAATTGTTGAGAACAATCGTTCACAAAAAGAATGATTGAATGATCAATTATCCGGTCAGGATATTTTATGTTGGATTTTTTATTTTATTCAAAAAATAATGAGGTGGTTTTTTTTCTTTCTTACAATTTCTGCTTCATCAGTTGGATCTTCCACACGAATGTGACACTCATGTTTCGTCACGAAAG
>JAPYZH010000742.1:0-18876 GCA_030523085.1 Meteorus colon | reverse complement strand
AGCAAGCAGCATACTTAAGACAACTGAAAGAATCTTTGAATGAAAACGAATTTATAGTTATTGTTGATTTCGCCGAAAATTATTCTTTCATTGTTCAAGATGCTGCGCCAGGATTTCACTGGAATAACGACCAGGCGACGGTTTACATAATTGTTATATATTACAAAAAAAATAATGAACTTACTCATCAGAGTATGGCCATAATTTCTGATTGCTCAAATCATGATGCAATTGCTGTTCATCTTTACTCTGGGGTTATTATGGATTTCATAAAATCTTCATCATCTGAAGTCCATAAAATTTTCTTTTTCTCTGATGTTGCGCCTCAGCAGTACGAGAATCATAAACATTTTGTTAATTTATCTCATTACAAAGAAGATTTTACAAAGGCAAAGGACCGTGTGATGGAATAGGTGGAACCTTAAAACGAATGGCTGCACGCGCTAGTCTTCAGTTGCCACCCCATCTGCTGGTCTTAACCCAAGTACAATTATTTGAGTGGTCCTCAAAAAACATACCGAACATCAATGTTAGATTCTCAAAACGTGAAGAGTATGATGCTATGAAAGAAAAATTAGAGGAACGCTTCAAAAGTGCTAAACCGATATCAGCGACACAAAAAAATCCATCAAATTACGCCATTATTAGATTCTGTTGGGGAAGTTAAGTTCTTTTCATCGTCAAATAAGACCACACAATATAGTACGATGAAGAAACCGAGAAAACAATCGCTACCCCCAGGAAAATGATTATAATATTAAAATTTTAAACAATGTAAATCACTATACTTGAATAAGATAGTTCAATTCTTGAAAATACACTTTAAGCTTGCTATAATGTAATTTTATTCGACTTCTGAGGTTTCAGGAAAAATCGAAAAAATTACGATTTTATTTAAAAAACTGAGATATCTCATATATAGAGACATCTGGGATTTTTTTGTATTTTTTTCTAGAAACTACGTTTAATAACAAACATTTTGAAGAAAAAAAAACGGTATAAAAAGTCAATTTCTAAAAAAGTTACAGCTATTTGAAAAAAAAGAGCCGTTTTTTTGAAAAATTCATAACTTTTTTGGGAGTGGCTAAAAAAATCTGAAGAAATTCTGAAAACTCTCTTTCATAGGGTAGAGAAAGATAAAAAATTTTCAGCAAAATCGAAGGGGATTGGGCCCAAACCTCGGTGATTTGGCATGGAACGCCCCATTTACAATAGTCCATTAAACTCGTTATCACTGAATTTACAGACAACATCTTCGATACTTATAATATGCAGAAAATTCCACAAAATTTGCTGCAGGTGTACCAATAGATGTTTGTGTGTCACCAAAGTATACAGACCCTACTAGAGATATGAATTTCGTTGGAGAAAACGCTGAATCATTTGTGCATATTTGGCATTTATCATGTGAATATACGAATTCATATTCGGTGTAATTTTGAATAATATTGAGAATTTCAAATACTAATTATACAAAAATGAGGGAAGAAAAAAAAAAGCTTCATCGAAAATTTTTCATGATCAGGTGGAACAAATGTGAACTGACTCAACGAATTCGCTGTCGTGTCTCGGCACACGCCAGCGAGTACACAAGTGTGTACGACGCAGGACGAAGGAGACAAATGGAAGTAGGCAGGCAACGAGAACAAGGGGTATAGTATAGATATGGCTGAAATGCAAAGAGAGGAGGCAAACGGAGTAAGAGAGGGAATGGGATAGAATGTGAGTGTGTTCCACGTGAATCGATCGAGTGTGTGGACCGCGTGCGTAATTACTAATTGGACTGACGTGCATCCGTGTGAATCATTATCGCACTAAAATCTCGAGTGCAAACTCTTTCACCCTCTTTCCTTCTTTCTCTCGCTTTTACCCACAGACCATTTGTGTACTCATCACAAATTTCTTTTTTTTTTTCTTTTCATTCCCCAATTAATATTCATTTTTCTAATATTGATAATTTTTCATTCTTGATTTAACACACGGAATGATGAATACCTGTAATTATTGGCAATTAGTAACAATCAACTATGTATATATATATACTGCTTGTATATATATGTAGATGCGCATACATATGCAGATACATAATTTTTGCAGCAATGTGCAATCGCATTTAATGTGAAATATTCTCTAGTCGTCACGAGTCGTGTCAATCAGTCGGTACCGTACAGAAATTTTACATAATTGATTACGCCCTGTCGTGTTTCTGTCTGTGTGGGTGAATGTATGTGTTGTTCGTTGGCAAACGTTGAGATATGAACGATCGATTACGCGATGCGAGAAAATTATAACAACGTGTTTTGTATGTGTATATGTATGAACGTCGTGGTTGATGAACAGAGAGTAAACGAAACCGCGTGGTAGTGTGTGATGAAGTGTGTGAGTACGTTGGAGTTGAAAATGCACATAAATTATGTAACGAGATTTACGTTTGAGAATTGAATGACCTTGACAGTATCCGCTAGGATTATCACTGTATTATTTGTGACAAAAAAATGCATTCCAAAGATGTATACTATATGCGAATGCTAATGCTGATACTGATACTAATGTCTTGAATCTATTTTTGCACACCATTCTTTGCATCTATGAGTCAATTTTAGATATGAAGAAAATGAAGTTTCGGAATAATCAATGAAAGAATAAGCGAAGACTTGGTGATGTGATAACCCAAAGTGGATTTTCTCTTATCATTTTTGCATAACTTTATGTTTTTTTGCCGATGGAATTCAGTAGTTTGCGGTTAAAATTGGTCAATTAAACTCATAAACATGAGAAAATGGAATCCCAGAAATCGATTTTCAATATAAGGGGCTTTTAAAGATGATCCTTCAGAGTTGAACGAGAAATGTCATTTCGATCATATAATCTTAATCTAGAACGAATTTGGATTTATTGATCATGGTTGTGGGTGATTGTAGCCACAACAAATCCACTTCAAAGTATTACGTTATTTCGAAGTTCAATTGTAACAAAGAATTGCTGAGGCTAATACAGAAATTCTCTCTTTTTTCAATTACATTTTTGTTTCATAGTTATTTGCAGTATTCGACTAAGAAAAAGGAGTTTAGTTCAATGCAGGATTCACAGAATTTTGATGATTGCAGCACTTTTATTTGTCATCCCCAGTCTTTTTTTTTCCCCGGTCATCTGTAAAAAACTACTTACTTATAGTGAGATTCACAACAAAAAAACATAAAAATTCTATTATATATGTGAGACGATTCATGCAGGCATCATGAAGAAAAAAATGAAAGGAGACTGGAGGAGAACTGCTGAGGGTGAAAGCATCTTTGATGTCCAAAATTTTGCTAGAACGATATGTTGATATAATTATATTTCGAGTTTCCTATTCAATATCAGGAGCACATGAATGGTAGAATAGATGACAGAACAGAAAAAAATAAATAATGAACCAAGTGAGAAAAGAAGAATTTTTACTCTCATCCCGTATATTTCTCTCCATCACCCGACAGTTGTCTGGCAATAAAATTGTAAATGTTCGATCGATTTATGTGAGACTGATTATGATGATGCATGCAGGACGGAACAGTGTATGCTATGTCATCATACCTGTTTCACCTGAACACTGAAATCATATAGTCATGTTCTTATCACTAACAAATCTCGACAATATTGGTGACTCTCCTTGAATAATTCAATTCAAAAGTAGGAAGCAGTTATCTCGTTGATCATGCAAAAATTTTCAAGTGAATCATATATGTCAGGGGGCAATTAGTTAGACAAAGTATTTATTTCCTCCAGCAACTTATCCTTACAGCGCAGGAAATTTGCCAATAAATCAAGGTCAATAGCGTATATTTTTCATTACCAACTTGGTGTGTATGCATCCGTAATAACAGCTGTAAATATATATATATATATATATATTACCGAATGTAATGTGTGGAAGGGAGAAGGAAATAAAAGAGGAAAAAGCGACGCAAACACAACGTGTACACACATACCTCTACACATATCAGCACATGCTGTTATACATGGCTGACACAATTTCCATTTTTAGACGATCGCGACTGTGTCAAGCGAGTAAATGAGAACGCAAAGCCCACGCGAGAGAGGAAGAAAACGAGACCAAAGTCAGTGAATATCATCTCTGTTATTTAACATGTAAACAATAATAATGAGCGCAGGGTATTAAAAATGCAAGTATAATTACTCTATGAAATAAAAAAAAGTCGTCACCTCTCTGTATTTCCCTTTCATCTCATTCAATTTCATTTTTATTTGATTCATTGAACTACTCCAATATTTCGTATTACATTTCTGCTTGATATCGTAGATGTATATGCAGACTTTCCCGTGTTTCATGATATACTTTTTAAGATTCTTCGAGCGTCTAAAGCCGCTACTTCGATTTATATGCTAAGAGAAGAGAGCTGATAAGATCGCGCAGCCGACCAATTCAGTTTGTGCAGCGAGCAAAAGTGTTGTGGAAAGAGTCGACGTCTACCATATACAGCAGTATAGAGAGACAGAATATGATGACTTGTCACTCATAAATTTTCATCTTTTTTCTCTATTTGACATACATAATAGTTGGACAGTGTTCGTTGAGAGGAAAAAAACGAAGGAATAAATAAATGTTATGATATTATATAATTGATTTACGTATTAGTGAACAATTCATCTCTAGAACAGAAATTATCTCAAGCATCGGGTTTCATACCATCGTCGATCTACTGGAATTCTAATTCGACCACTTCAATGTGAAGTTCTTTGACCAAGTTGAATTTGCATATTTCGTTTGGTCAATATCAATGACGTTTGACGCATTTCTATCATCAGATGGTAAATGAGAAATGAGTGCCCAATTGAGACAGGATGTTTTCCAAAAATAAATATATGTAATGATGAGACAGAGAGTATTAAATTGGTTCTGTAAGTATATTCATCATCAAATAGAAGAAGTTGAACGTAGAAATATTGTTAAAATAAGAACAGATGATAATATTAGTTTAATATCTCGATGCATATATCATTCCAGCTATACGAATATATTAATGAATAACACTAAATTAATTGTTGCGTTCATAGCCGATGATGGTGAAGTGCAGCCAATTGATTGCACATGAATACCTTTCTCTCATTGATTTAATTTGCAAAATATGGGGCTGTGAACTATAAAATAGGTAAAAGTAACTTCTGCTTCAATTTCACCTCACCTTCCTCGGTTTCTTCCGAACCATATTTGGGAAACTATCTTTCCATACCATTGATTAATACGTGATGCAAATCGTGCAAAGATACGGGAAAATAAAGCATGAATCAGAAGAGTAGTAATCTTGCTGGCAAAATAATTTCACAGCCTAATTTCCGAACGAAGTGGTATGTTTATTGTAAGCTTTGTAGAAATTTCATATTGAGGTATGTGAAATTCTATTATGACACCCGTATTTGATCATTTCATCTACTGGAATTATATCGATTCACATCTGGAATATGTGTCAAATGCCCTTAGATAGCTTACCAGACAAATTCGACAAGAAGTTACAAATGATAACGAATGAATCTACTGGTCAATTTTGTCTGATGTTTATTGGTATAAATGTCTTGTGCATCATATATATATATATATATATATTTCATTCCTATACCAATAATGATGCATGAATGCTCTTAACACTGACTCACATGGAAATTCACTTCCTCTCTCAAACGCGCCACTCTCATTTATATATACGTAATTAACGAGCTGTGAAAGGTACATATAGAGGCTGCATTAAAATGCCACAGTTGCGAATTTCGTGGCTTCGAGTTAACTGTATATAATATTGCACCAAATGAGCGCGTGTGCGTTTACCGTCTCTATCTCATAAATTTCATGAGGACCATCCTACTCTCGACACGCGCCGCGCCTCTCACTTGCTTATATTTTCCCTATATATACTACTTTACTGTAGGGGTGTACACATTAATGTGTTGTTGCTGGTATCTCCATGGCCCATTAGGCGATTCATTTACTCCAACGCTAACGAATATAGCCATTAGTGTCATTGCGTAATTAGTAATAGTAATAAAAATAATGCAGAGCAGCAGATGGTGACAACTGCGCGCTTTATCATTCTTATTTCATTTCTATGTCATTATTTTTCACTCTATGCCAGAGGTTGCGAATGTTTCTTAAAAGAATTACACCTCAAATATCTCAATTATTCATATGAACATTGAAAACATATTTCGTATTCATACTCAAGGAGCGGATATTTCATAAAAAAAAAACTCTATATCTTCATAAATTTGAATGCATGATTCAATTTGAATAATAATCCCATTTTGTTGTTATTGGCTTATAAATTTTTTCGATCAAGTTCTTAAATTCAATTGCCACACTGACTGTTGAAAATTTCAACCTAAATATTTTCATCAATGGAATGGTCAATGGTTTACCGACCAATGACATTCTCTCGAATATAATTACGAGAAATGAATAAACAATTAGATGATATGAGAATTTTTACCCATTTCACAAGTAAAATTCAGAAAGCAATATTTTTTAGCATATTTTTCAACATGATTTCGGATGGAATCTTCGTTTTTTGACAATGTATAACTTCCACATTGATTATGAAAAGAAATTTTCATGAGTCAAATGAATGATTAGATTTGGTGGAGCCTATGTATTTTTTTCGGTTTCGTCGATAATTTTGAATTGTTTCCAATCTACTGAAATTTATATTATATCAACGGCCAACATTCCATTTGTTAGATTCAGAAAAGAAAGAGAAAAAAGTGAGTTTACCAAATAATGAATTCTATTTCAATATGAATTCAATGATGAGAAAAAAAAGTTATTTCACCATTGAGCGGAATTTCTATGGAATTCTTAAAATTTTATTCCGCGTTACAATCTGATCATCGCGAAATCAATTTATTCTCTTAATTTTCCCATATAATCGGGGACGGAATTTTCTGTCAGTGAATAAAAATCCAACAGTTTCATAAAAATTCGAAGAATATAGTAACTATGAGATTCATCATCATTCAATGCTGGAGCCCAACCAATTGCTCGTAGCGGAACCAACAACGTGGATATTACCCTCAACTATTAATAACGATTCCAGAATGAATTCCCAATACAAATATTCAACCATGAATACATTTTCATCTGATTCAGTACTGACCACTAGTTTCATTTTCGCGTAGAAATACACCCATTTTACTCGTATCCCAATCAACTGTCTCGGACTAATCGTAGAATATTTTCCAAAGCATCAGCGTGTGCCCACAATTACGTAAATGTGGCCAGAATAATCCAATTCATCCAATTTTCTCGAGTATAATTTTATTGCGATGTGCTTGGTGGAAAATTAATTACCACGATGAAAGCTCAAGTAAAACGATGAAACCAACGGAATTTGGTTTGGCAGGGTCCGATTAAACAGCCGGGAAATGATACAAGCACGTAAAAGAGAGGGGGGAGGGGGGCGAAATCATATAGCCCGTAAAAGATATGCTGAGCAGGGATCGTAAATCCCTTTTCGTGTTCGTCGAGAGATTTTAGGTTACCCACCAAAACCGCAGACTGACGGTCGCCCTGAACAGTCGGAAAAGTAATCGAGGCTAATAAGGATCGGAGAATACGCTTTGGGGCGATGTTGGAGATAAATTCATACGGCCTCCTGACCATCGCCTTATATATTTATATATATTCGAATTCATTGCATCAAATCAATATAAATAGAAAAGAGATGATTATGAGAATTATTTGATTATGTAGCATATAATACAACGAGCAATGTATTCTTTCATGAAATTGGAGCAAATATTCACATAAATACACGGAGAGAAAAGAATAGTGATGATTACCATTCTACATAGTAACCAGACTCACATTTAGTAAAATGGTGAATGATACTATGTAGAAGAGGATACATTACCATTTTTCTTGTAATGATTACTATGTTATATTGAAACAAGTGAAATGGTAAATCTCGCTATTCTGCATGGGAATCAGAGCTAAGTAGAATGGTACTCAGTCCCATGCTAGAATAGCTGTCCCTACAGTTTAATGAATATATAGCATGCGCAAAAGTTTGTGCAGTAACCGGCGTGTATTACTAAGCATTTTAATTTGTTTAATTATTCTTTATTTTTTATCAGGAAATGATTTTTCTGTATAAGTGCTTTTTTAATTATTTGAATTAATTAATTCAATTTACATACTTATATTTCAAATAACTCGATTTATGGATTCTATCATAACCTCATTTACTAAATGTCAAATAAATAAAACATTGGAAATGTTGCTAGGTGAAATTGTAATCATGTCCATTTACATAGTTCTCTCGTCAATGTAGAATGGTTAGCATTCCTATGCTAGCATAGTATAGTCAACGTTGCCATTTAGAATGAGGGGGATTACTCTGCCCCTTGACTCTCGTCGCTAAAAAATCCTCGTTATTATGTAACATAGTAATGATTACCATTCTGCATTGAAATCAGATTTATTCTTTTCTCTCCGTGTATGGTACAGCGACAACCGATGATTCACTAGTATATTACTACCGAAAATATGGGGATATCAATACCTTCGACTGTTAGAAAGTTTCATTTGATGAGCTGAAATGTCAAAATACATCACAAAACAAGTTACGGAACCCGTACATACTTGAGCAAAATTCATCGTATTGTCTGTCTTTTCAAACTATGATAATTTTGAATCAGCGCTCCGTGTGAGGTTCCACACGCAACATTTTTATTCGCCCAAACATGAGGGAAATAAAAGTACCGTGAGTGTTTTCCTAATTTCACCGTGGTCTCGCAAATATTCCACACAAAGTGAAGAACCATAGTTTTTACTCATATTATTGTCAGTTTTACAACAATCAATGCATTATAAAAATTTTTGCATGATAGACTATGAAAATATTGTAGATTAATGCCACGACACTATACAGCACGTCTAACTGAATATCCACTAGGATTCTTGAATATTTTGCTCCACGGAAATAAATACCAAAGATATATGAAGAACATAAAACATTGATGCAATCTTGCTGACAAATTCCTATTATAATACCAAAAGTTCATCAACTAAGTGAATGCATGAATGTATTCGCAGTTATATAGCGAGCGAATGAAGAGCAAAAGCGCGTAAAGACCTTGTGAAAATAGCGGTTGTGATGCTAGTGGTTGTAGAACAAAAGATTTATTGTAGCCAAGATAACAGATAGAATAACAATTGAAAGTGTCCTATGGAATCAGAAAATGAGAGTCGGTGCTGAGAGTTTGTGTGTGAGGGTTACAAAATACGACTCAACCCCAAAGTGCAATTACAACATTGAAGAATAGCAAAACGCGACCATGGAAGTGAATGGGGGAAAGGCTAATCGCCTTATCCGCGGATCTCGAAGCGACAATTTACAAGCTCGAGGAGGCAATAAAGCCCGGCCATAAACGCCCAAGCGACCAGTGCAACAAAACCCCTATTATAATTGCCGTGCCTGCGAAACTGATCCAACAGTAAAAGTAAGGATATACCGAGGAGTCCAGAAACTAAAAACTAAATGAAGGGAACAGAGAAAATGAAAATTGGTGCATATACTTAGGTACGCTCGTCAGAAGTTGTACTTCTTTGATATAAATTATGTGTACACAAATCATTCACACTAGAAGGATAAATAATGAAATACTTAGAGGAAAATGTTATGTATGATTTGTGGCGGATTAATAAATTTAGAGAAATAAATTTTCTTTTTTACGCAGTTCAAAGAATATGAAAATATTTGCTTTCACCTATAACTAGCTCAATCCATCATTTTCCAATAACGTCAATTCCTTTCTCAAATCATGATCCTAAAAAAATTATTCACGATCTTCGGATTTCTTATTGCTCTCAACTTTATATCAATATCAGAGAGAAAAGCGGCAATTTGCCTGTTTTATGTCTTGATAATGTTCATTAAATTTGAGACCATGCCGCAAAATAGGTCTAACAGAACTTTGCTTTTGCTGTTTCTCAATTTGCGTCTATAAAATTATAACATGAATGAATTATCATGGTCTGAGAGATAATAAAGTTTAATAACGGAAAACGATACCGAATCATCGAAATTACATTTTTTCTATCAAACCAATTTAAACAAACAAAAAATTTCTTTTCATAATACCTTCATCGAGACTCCAAGTTTTAGTGTTTTTATAGGCGGCCGAAAAAACTATTATAAAATATGTAAATAACGAATGCATTCAATGAGTAGACGGAATCGAATTCGTATCTGCCCACTGTAAGTCAGTTTTACTTTTTTATTTCGACTCTGATATTATTCCATTCATTTATCAGTTACTTCAGTCCACCAAAATTTCATTCATGTTCACGCTGATAGTTTCCTACGCCATTTGCCTTGAATTAACTTGTTCTTGACAGGCTACAGACACTGAAACCTGGAGTTCTGGTGCAGGTAAACATGAAAAATATAGTATATGACACAGGATCAAACACAATTATTTCAAACTACGTGTGATATCAGTCATCGCCTACAGCTCGGACAGTCAAATTAATCTTGGACTGAAATCGTATTGTTGCCCATCCCTTGTCACCCAATAAACCATTTCTTGGACACCAACAGAAACAGTAGTACTGCGATACAGTACATAGCGACCGATCCCCGAACTGACCAAAACCCATTTCCATGTAATTGTGCTAAATATCAATTCGCTTCTGCGTCAATATTTCATTTCACTGTCACAACGGAATTATTTCCATTCGAAACTTTATTCATAGACACTATGATCAGCTCCATTCTCATGAGATTCAGTCCCGATTATAGAATACTGCTTTATCATCTGACAGTAGAGAATCGAGTGTATTTTCTAATGACATTCCCATTTGTGTACATAGAACACCAACGAGTGAAAGTTCAAATTAATATACTCGTAAATGATGAAACATTTATTAGCTCAAATGGTAAATATTCTTTGTTGTTCAAGATGTTGTTATACGTTATATGTGACTTATGAAAATCTTGAACTGCACTAAAATATTTTCATTAACAACAGCAATGAAACAATCGAGATGGGGTGATTGAATGACAAAAGTAATCCAAGTCGACAGAATGAACTTACATATGAAACTTCAGAAATATAATACAATCCATATTTTTATATTTGAAAATACATTAGGAATAAGGTAACTGAATTGAGCGTCTTCTGTATAAATCATAACCTTGTGTGAAGATGTTTAGTCCAATGAAAAAATGATGAAGAAATTGCTTGCATACAATTGATACAGCACTAAATGCATATATGGTTGAATGATTCATTGCAAGTGTCAGCAATAATTTTCATTTGCTAAGGTCACGGAAGAAGTCCTCGAAGCGGATTGTGTGGCCTTGTCTGGTTAAATAATCGGCTACATCCCGCATATATTATATATATGTATTGTATACATCTACATGTATTGTATATGCATTTATAACACGTGCAAAGCCGGAATGACCAGTTGGTAACGCCGTGTGCGCGTCAATTAATCCTCGTCGCGCCCATTTGCCTCTTAACACTTCTCTAAACCGGGAATATGCTCTCTCGTCCTTCCGCTTGTATCACCGTATAATGATCCTGCTATAGCCATTTAAATCGTTCAACACCGCCACACACCTTGTGTAACTGTCTTTCTCATATATACACTCTATACACAATATAGGAGTCCACAATCTTGTTGGTATTTGATTGCAATCAAATGTTAAATCGGTACACGATTCTCATTTTATTATGGTGATATAACGATCATTATCATGGTTTCAGAAATTTTTTTGTTATTTTTTATTATTGGTTCTATTTATTCCGTTGATTCAATTCATCCTTCCCAACTTTTTCTTTTACATCTTTGTTGCGAGTTATTCTTTAACGATGTCTGATAATTAATTACTTGAATAAATTTCGAGAATGTATAATGAAAATAAATTGTTATACATGAGCGCACATACACATGCATGCCAATGTGAAATTTTCTTCCGAAGTTATAAAGATATTCAATATTTTATATATTCATGGTGCAATAATCTAATCTTATCGAGTTTCTCTTTTACAGTTTCTCGACAATTAACGTTCATTATAACCGTTTCTGGGTAATATCTGAAAGATACATGTGAACTTTGCGAATAATCGCCATTACCATCCACATATGTTAGTTCGCACTTCCTACAACCATTATATGTACGTATACATATATAACAAGTGACATATATATGTATACTGAAAGCCAATCTTGCTCTTTGGTTTTGACCTGATTAAATGTTCGATTAACTAAAAAAAAAAGTAATTTTTTTTGCGGGTACGCGGATGATTCAAATATTCAAACGAGAAATCCATTTATCCGAACACGACAAAAAAGAGAATGCTTTTTTTCATGTTTTAAATTGGAAATGAAATGATTTGACCAAGCTATTGCAAGAGGAATAATGGACATGTCGTTCCCAACTTTTTATTTGAAATGATAAATCGTTGAGATGAAAATCGAAATGGTTTCTCTGACCAAGACAGAAGTAGAATCAAAATGAAATATAGTGAATGGTTTACTTATTCACTATCAATATATCACCGCTCATGTCTAGATTCAAATTCTTTAAAAGTTACGCCTTACTACAAATTAAGGCAGCAAATCCCGTTGATTGTAGATATAGCCATGAAGAAAATTCTGTTGAGAAAATTTAGTTTGATTCAATTATTTTTTTTTTTAATCAGCTACTGTATCTAATTATGAATTTTTTTACATTTTTCAAATTATCATGGAAGCATTCCACGGGCATCTGGAAAAATCATACAAGGTCGAACTCACGAACGAGCGTGAATGTTAAAAGATAGATCCATTTCTTCGACAATATTTACCTGATGTAGCAAATTATAACTTTCGCTAAATTAGAATTCCTATAAATTTTATGCATCCAATCATCAGACATACTGTATACATGAAATGCAATGTAGTACATCGAATATGATTGCAACACTATCAGATACGAAATCGGAAAAAATAGATGAAAAAACAAGTATCTTGAGTATGTGATGTAACGTGGAAATAGTCTCCTCGGACAAGTGCAATAAGGATGATGAGTGTATATACGAACATTAGATACAGAATACACTGCGAGAGGTTGAAATGGCCAAGGTGCTAAACTCGATTCGTTCGGACGTACTCAATAAAAGATCGTATATACCCTTCTATGAAATCGCCAATGGTTTCAACTTCGTGTTCAATGTTTACGTAGTGAACTCGAAGACATCATGGGATATTACGTTAAGAGTAAAGGATGAAAGAGTATGAGTAAGGTTCAGTTGGAGCAAGAAATTATAAGAAAAATAAAAAATAAAAAAGGTTTAGGAGTCTATCCCCAATGGAAGTTTCATAGAGTTCAAAGGTATCTGTATAGATGTTAGTTTTTCTTCTTTTTTTCCTATTTTTTTCGTCTCTCTTCATTTTCTTCTTTTTCTCTCACTCCACATCTCGATTCCCCGTTCACTCTATTTTAAGATTTTCTCCTTACCACGTCATTCCTGGATGGTACAGTGGTATATAGACAACTGTGAGGGAGATGGAACATCACGTACTCGAACGTAATTGCGAATGGTTGTATATGTGCGCCTCGGACTCCCTGGCTTTTGCAACGACGTGCAACTTTGGGAACTTTAATCTCGACGTGGTCAACATATAGTAAATGGCGCGAGACATACACAGGTACATTTACTTCTTCTATATATATATTTATATAGCAGATGAACTTTGATAATGACAGTCAATGTTTCGAAAAGTTCAGTAAATAAATAGATTTTTGTTCCTTAATATCAACTAACATTGAAGGAAAGAGTGTAGCGAAATAAAATTTAAACATAGTTTTAAACATAATAGAACACTTTTTGTATTCGTCATCGTGTTGTGATGAATTTTGTCATAGAATGCTGCCTTTGAATCTTATTCTTCATCCATATTGTGAAGTTGTTCTGATTCATACAATTTTCCGATCATTCAAAGTGCAATTTGAGGAGACATATGCTTGAAGATGTATATACTTGAAGTCAATGTAGAAGGAAAATCTTCCCTCGCTTTGGGTGTTATAGTGGCTTTCTCTCTTGGTATGTCGTGAAAAAGGCGTTGGATACACAATTCATGAAGAATGTAAGTGCGTAGTGAAGCTCATTATTATTCACAGTATATTTCCTCAATAATACTCGTACAATCCGACACTTTATAATAGAATATATTCTCACATCAATATAATTTCCGATGAATTTTTCACGCATCTTCCTCCCATACAGCCATCGCTGACAGAGTCTTTGAATCTCATATGAATTGCATTTGAATGTGTCAGTATGTACGTGTTGTAAACGACGCAAGAGGAATGAAGGATGCAGCGACAATAGCGTGTGTTGTGTCATATATATATATATATATCCGGGTATGTTACATGCGGCGTCAATGAGACAACATTGGCAACAGCTGTGACACTCAAGTCTCGTTCACTCGCCCATGCCGGTGAAACACTGCGTGCTCTCACTCAGCTACTGTTGCTGTGGGACACACGTCGAATCAACATTGACAGAAGAGGGAATATGAGGGGTGAAAGTGAATGTGAGCGGGAGGGAGAACGGGAATGTTAGTGCAATATGGAATTCGTGTAACGGGTGATAACCTCAACGTACTTAGAAAATGGTTTCAACCCCAAAACTTTTGTACTAAATAACTTCGCTCGGTTGCGCACGTGGAAAAATTGAAAAATATAATGAAAGTCGGAAATTTGTGGTCTCATGTTATGCGGTATACATACATACTTTCATTCTATAAACAATAAGGGTAACTAATGGATCTTCTCAGGCTGAGGAGTTGAAAGAATATTGAAGAGAATTGAATGATTGGAATGTGTAAACCCCTCCCCTGAAGACAACTTCAGTATTTACCAATTATCTGCCATATGATTTCGTTTTTTTTATTAGTTCGTACATGTAACGACACATATAAATTATATGCAAAAACAATGTTCCTGTGAAATTATTCTGGAATTTTGAGGATCGTAGACAGCACCGAGAGAAATAGAACATCAATCATATTTATCTTCTGATACAATTCTACGATTCATTTCATGCATTCAATAAAGTATAAAAGTGTTATTTTGTATGGTAGCAACTAAATCTTAATTTACAAAGTATGAAATATAATGAAATATCGAAATACACCGATTAAATTTATTTTCTTTTCAATTTCTGACAGCATTTCAATAAAGAAATGAAGAATAAGGCACCTTGCATGGAGGGAGTTCGCTTTCACAATTCGAAAATATCATGTAGGGCACATTTCTTCTCATGGTTTTCGGTTTTTTCCTG
The DNA here is from genome assembly GCA_030523085.1 of Meteorus colon. Classification (NCBI taxonomy): domain Eukaryota; kingdom Metazoa; phylum Arthropoda; class Insecta; order Hymenoptera; family Braconidae; genus Meteorus; species Meteorus colon. The sequence goes on along the minus strand of JAPYZH010000742.1, from coordinate 3,546 downwards.
TTTTTTTTTTTTTTTTTTTCCCCACATAAATACCGATGTATAAATTCATTTTGTTCCACTTTGTCTGTGTTTTTATATGAACAAAACTCGTTGCGGTTTTTGAATTAAATTGAGGTCCGTAAGATAACAAAGAAAAAAAGAGTGAGGAAAAAATAACAATAAAAAAAAACTGTGCGAGGGATCGTTGAAAAATTCCGGGATCGTTGGACGGCTCGCGTGTGAATTGTTTTATTTGCATGCGCATCGATATAGCATAACACTCTCCGGCATGTGCGTATCACAATTTTTTTCTCGCGCCAACTGGCTCACGCGCCAAATGAAAAACAATCAGCCCTACGCTTTTCTCTATACCACCTCTCCCGTTTGTGTATCACAGAATATGGATTTATCGTGATATTTGTTAGTCGGATTTTTTTTCCCTTTAGTTTTTGTCATATTCTCTATAGCTGGTACAATTTCAAGCGGTGTTGGAATAAACTAGATCGACTTTTGTCGGTTATCCACATCTTTTTTTCTCATTTTTTCTACGCTTGCCATTTTTTCCTCACCATACATAAAAATTTATTCGTCATTTCCAGCAGTAGTGGAATGGGCTTTATACGGCCTCGTTAACAAGCCTCCAAAGGTGTGTGAATTGACATAAATAAATGTATATATGAATATACGAAATGTTGAACAGCCAAATATTGTCCACTTTAGTGTGACATAAATACGTGTTTTTTCTTGTTTCAACGTGTTAGCATGCGCATGAAAATTTGTTGTAGTGACTCACAGTATATTCATGATGATTCCTATACGTTACTTACAACTAAACCATTTATATACATATATATATTAACAAATACGCAGCATGAAGAAACATATATGTAACCATGGATACGTGGTATTGATTGCTGGAAAAGCAGAAAGCGATTGGTAATAACACGTTTCCGACTTTATGTATTGCTTCACTAAGTACACACATTTTTATTCCAATATCTATATTCATTGGCAGGAGCGCACTATTTTCATTTTGTTTATGGAAATGTGGGTTGATAATATACACACATGTACACATACGTGCATACATATATTACTGAGTTGTGGTAGTATCAGCAGATATTCGCATTGGTGATTATCATGTGCATAAGCGCGATGAGGACACACTCGGTTTCTCTCTCACTCTTGCTCCATGTTATCTTTGTCCTCTCTCATCCTTTGCACTACGCTAACGTTGCTTTTAACGAATTGTCAATATCCACTTTGGAGCTATCGTAGGCCGTTGAACACCTGCACCAACCAATTCTCGGGCCAATATCACGATGAGACTCAATTAAATGCCAACCAAATGGGGCAATTGTGATTTGCTATATGAGTATACACAGTTGAAATAAAAAAAAAACAATTATGGCAAAGATTATTCGAAGCTGATTTCAAGAACAGAGAAATTAGCAGCATTCTACTGACAATGAATATTCGAACGCGAAATGAGGGAAAATGATATTTATGCTGCCACTCCTACAAAATTGTTTGAATAAAAATATTGTTTCAAATCGATTGATTTACCCATAATGTAGAAAACTTTCATCATTTCAAAACTATTAATGTCATCACTATTATTCAGCCATCAAATTATTTAAAGAATAGAAATAATTATCATATCATCCAGATTGAAGTGTTTTGTTATAATTTTCTAAGATGTGTTCATTGAAAAGTTAGGTGCCAATACGTCATTTCATATCCGACTTATTATTGTCACATAATGTCAATCGAAAAATTAATTTCAACGACGGTTTTCCAATAACATTCCTGATACAGCTCAAGCTGATGGTGTAGTGGATATAGTAAATATCTTTTTGGGTGCAACGACGCGAAGAACGCCGGAAACGATTCGAAGAATCAGGACTGTCGACAGTGGCACGCGGCATTGCGAATCGGCGGAGATGCAACCGTCGACCCATCCAGCGAATATATCGAATGCCGTTGCATGCCGTTGCTCACCTCGGCATACCAGTCGCGTACGTCGGAATGCGTGTGTCCTACTGCGCAGAAGTGGAAGGCTTTTCAATCCGAAGGTTACAGACATATATCGTCAAGAATTTGTCCCCGTCTCTGTCTTTGTTCCACTCGTTATGTCTTTCCTCTCCTATTGTGTCCCATTTTTTTTATTACTCATCGTGTTAATCATGTGATAATACCCACACTTTTGTTTAAAAATAATTGTCATTCATTTTGCCAAATTAATCACATGTATTACGACACCACAAACATTGAAATGTAATTGGTTAGCAGAAAATTTATTACAAAAAATACGAAATTCATATAAATTCCTGTACATCGAAACCCAATTGTAAACGGTCAATCAATAATAAAAAAATTCTTTCATTTAACCACAAACAATAGTCTCACGCGTCGATTAACGATGCGATAACCATTTGACGATGGGTTGTTGTATCGGCTTGTAATAGGGCACAAGGCTTACACTATTCCACCGTTTCTACTATTGTACCCCACCATGTCAAAAGCACCCGGGCCTCCACCGCACCAATGCCCACGAAACCATCCGACATCGTTCTCACCGCAAAGCGAATGGCCGAGGCTGAATAATGAAACGTTGCACGTTCCAGGGATAGGCGCCATCGTGGCTAACACATGTACACAAACTAACACACACTCTGGCTCAATTCGTCCTTCTCTCTCTCGCTCTCTGGCTTCATCTATATATTTGTCTTTCGCTCTCACCCTCATCGCTCACTACAAATTGTTCAATGCGGTAGTACAGTGCCCACTGGAATGGTCACTCGGCTCCCAAACTTTGAACAATTAAGCCATTCTATTGCATCCTCACGATACAAATATATATGTACACATTCATAGGGCTGTATGACTCATCTGCTGTGTCCTTTGATTTCTGTTCCCTTTCTAAATGAGACATATCTGTAAAATGCTATGTAGCATCATTGCATTAGCTTATTTCAAAGTTTTTCATATTAAAACTATGCAACAACATGCGGGATTAATATACGCAAGGCGATATAGAGTGTGTGGTAGGTCAGTTTACGAAATTATTTCTCGTTGAAGTTTGGTTCGACTATATATTAACTTTATGCGCTTATCTAATCGGAGTATAGAGAATACGCGTGGGTATATATATAATGTAATGGAATTGCTGTAGACACTTGGAAACATATGCAAACTAGTTCAATGCCATTAGTTTATTTTTAGCACCATGATGTTATTTTTATAGTTAGTTGGCCCGTTGCGGTATCTTTGGCATTTGTTATTTACATTGATTCTTCGATTATGCGCAAGTTTAAGAATTTTGTCGAAAATTATAGGATTTGATTGTGAAAATGATTTGAATGCACTATTATCTGCTTTTGATTGCAAATATGTTTGGAATAGTGATATTCCAGAATAATTGTTTTGCCAAATATATATTTACACATATATACATGTAAATAAATCAATTACATTACCCACAATGTCAAACGCGAAACTCGAGATATTGTTTACTGTAATTCAAATGTGTTGTGAACTGTTTCAAACGTAGAGTGACCATAAAGT
>JAPYZH010000741.1:0-18891 GCA_030523085.1 Meteorus colon | reverse complement strand
AACATGTACTATATACATTCTGGTTATAGTATATGTTCACTCTGGATACACTCTGTTTACACTCTAGATACTTTATGTACAAATGGAACAAACACACTCCGGAAACACGTTGAAACCAGTATGATTACAGAATGTTTTCATTGACATTCTGTTTCCAGAGTGTTTACAGAGTGGACTCGAAGTCGCGAGGGGTAGCTATATGGTATTGTTACCATAAGAGTACGTTTAGTTACTGGAACTGTTTACGAGTAACTATTCAATATACAGTTCCAGTAGCTATATTTTTTTCTCCGTGCACCCTTATTATCCTTACAGTCGTTTCTTACTATATCGAAGCCTTTTACAAAAATATTATCTTTTTTATATTTGAACAAGTTTCTGCCAGGAGGATCACATCGTAGTCTTGACTTCTCTTTTGTATTTCAGGTAACTTTTTGCGACAGCTTCGACAATTCCATTGGAGGAAACGAAGTTGATTAGGATCCCGTTTCATTTTTAGAGTGTTCTATGTGAAGATTCAATACTTTCCAGATTCTTGGCCACAGCGTATCTTGATCAGGAACACTTGTTATTAATTCTATGGATGATTTCGAGGCTTCTTTGGATGCTTTATTGCAGTTATCTTCTCTTGGAGGACCAAGTTCTTTTAATCTGTTGCTGACTTCTTCAGGAGTGCAATCTAGTCTTTGAAGTCTAGTTTGAGTCGATTGTTGAAATAGAGCAGTTGAACCTAAGTGAAGAAAATTGGCTGTATTTCTAATTGGTACTGATCGTGCTTTGTCAGTTCCCTCGAACATTTTTCTTACTGTGATGAAGGAAACATGCTCGTGCGCCATTATTCTCCCTATTTCAATTGTTTTTTTAACTTCTTGGCAATTTTTACTCAAAGCACGGGGAGATTGTTTACAATTGACACATTTTGGAGTTGCATTATATCTATTGTCTTCACAATCTTTATCATCCCCGCATGTCACACATTTATCTTCCTCTCTACAGAAGCGACCAATATGACCAATTTTACCACACTTATAACATTGTGTTATATTTGGAATATAAGGCGACACTTTTCTCGCCCGTCGAACACTGTTACATAACTAAGAATTGCGGAACTTCTTACAGTGAAATGAACCATTTCAGTGTCTTTTAACTATGGTCCTTCGTCGCCATGTATTTTTCTTTTACATCTGTCCGTATCTGTCACATGTACTCCTGTATCAAACAAGTTGACTTCTTCGATAAATTCTTCTCTGGTGATGTCTACCGGAATATCGCCCACCATGCACTTTCTGAAGATTCTGTCTCTTGGAATGAACGCAGAAAATCCGAGGTTCTTAACAAAGTCGTTAACTAAGATTTTGTTGGCTTCATTTTAATGATCAAAGGTAAATAACCACGTGCTTCTAGAGGAGTGTTCACCTAACTTTTGCTTGATATTAGATTTTCTCAACATTCTGCCTACTTCAATGAGCATCTTCGATTTCTGTGTAATATTAGTTTGCTTCACGTGAACCATAAAAATTCCTTTGCCATTTCTCCCGTATTTAAATACTTGTGGTGTTGACTGGTTGTTTGTGTTTGAAGTTTCCGTTTGAGTCACTTGAGTATTATCATTACCTTTTGTTTTTTTTTTTCCCTTGTTGTTAGCTTTTGGCATCGTGTCATTTTCTATCTGTTCTTGCTTTCTTCTTTTGTTGTTCTTGTCAATTCTTTCCAGGTTTTCTTCTCTTTTTCCTCTGTTATGCTTTTATTGCCATAAGTTCACTGGTTGATTGGAGTACCTTGAGATTCATGTATTAAACTTTGGCGGAGTGGAAGCTGAAGAACAGCTTCATCACTAATTGTTGCACTTTCTTGCAAAATGAAATCTTCCTCTTCATCTTGATCCATAAAATTATCCTCGTCGAAGTCCCCAACTGCCGCCATGCGGCAATTCTTAGGTTAGTGAGCTTGTGAATTGAGTTAAGTATTTACCTTCACTTCTATAATAATAATATTAATAATATCATAAATTAGGCAATTTTGGAAAATAAACTGGTGGATTAGTTTTCAATTTAATAAAACTGTTTAGTTGTTCAATTTCGCGCTTTATTGTTCTCTAATTATATGGATTCCTTTTCCAAGCATCTCAAATTTTTCCAATCCCTGTCGAATAAGTAATTCTCTGAAGATGCGATGACATCTCTACTGAAATATGCAGACTAGACCATATTGAATGTTAACATAAGAACTATAAGAACATCATTTATTATTCATTATTCAAGGTGAACTTCACACCTTGAGCAGTTGAAAACGTCAAAACACAAATATTTTTTCTCTGTGAATCTCCCCAACACAAGGAATAATAATGTGTCTCGCGATAGCAATGTATTTAATCACAGGTTTGCTGACAGTATTATTTCAAATTTCGTTAGCATTGTCAATTTTCCTCTTGAATCTCCTCGGGAAATTTATACTTTTTGTGTGCGCTATAATTTACACTGTTGGAAGACCAATACAATGGCCCAGACTTCGATCGGATCCACAGCTATCAATCCCATTTGAAACGATGTATCCGGAATTCAGTTTTGAAGACAATTTGGAAACTATGACTCAAATATCATTGGAGACCATTACGGGCCGAGACCAATCTAGTGATGACCCTCCGACTGAATTGAGCGTAATCTCTGAACCATTGGCATTGACAGAAACATCGAAATTGAAGTATAACATTATGAAAGGAATATTTGATGACAATAGAACTTTTCGATTGGTTAATAGATCGATTGATGTATTATTCCCTAACACAACCAATTTATGAGAGATCAATCAAATATATCTGAACAAGAGCCTGGTCAATTACTTCATCCCATTTCAAATTAATGTTACTAGATGACTGTGTTGTGACTAGATGACTAGTGACTCCGCGGAATGATGAATTGTTGCCGGATGCTTGGCCAATTATTGTGAATGAACAATGTGGTTCTTTATGCATTATTAATCGAACCTTCCCACGTCACATTTCCAATAGACAATATTGAAGCCAAATTGAAAGATATGCATGATGAAGAAAAATAAACAATAAGGAACAGAGAACAATGCTTTCTGCCGATCAGCAGTAAGAGAAAAGCCGCGCGAAAAAACAGGGTTATCAAGAACAGCTGTTCGTCGTTCCGGATAGCATGTTCTTCAATGTTCTCCTTCACTGCGCATTTATGGGGAGTTGACGATAGAGAACACTAGGGTGCTCACATTATGTTGACATAGTATGTGTTTTTCATTGGATTCCTTGCTTTGGCTCCAGAAATGTCCAGCCTAAGCGTTTCAATGTACATGTTTTATTCTCGCAGTACACGAATCTGTGATTTTTCACTGAGGCAGCATTTTCATAATCCATAGCATACTTTACATCGAACCCGGTGAGATCAGATGAATCAATCAACTGCCAGAATACCTTTGTTGAACGGGACAAATTAAAAGAATGTGGACTTATATCTCGACTCTTCTGCAGCTGAGTCAATTCAGTTATCAATACTGTCTAGATGTTGTTGATGGTTACATAGGACACTCAAAATTGTGAAGGTTTCAATATTCAACTGATCAATTCATTTTCCGAACTATACTCAACAACCCTAACTCCGAAATATTATTCGAATTTGTTCACTACATGAGAACTAACCATAATTATTCATAAGATTAAAGTTCTATCCATTTCGAGATTCACAAAATGTCGAAAAACTTCACGGTACTGGTGAAACATAGAAGCACTGATCCAACGATGAAATCTTGTTATGAAATGGACACTCTAGTAAATCGGAATAGAACAGTAGACTGACTGAGTTGATTTGTCCAACAATATGGGGAAAATAATGATAGCCAATTGAAGCTGTTTTTTTTCAATGGATATTGTTAGAAATATTGATTTTTTAAATCTTTGAAAACGGTAGATTATACCTTCGGGGGTGTGGAATGATAGCTAGCGTAAGTAACCTGACGAGTCACCGTTGATAGTTGAGTCGACTCTCAGCGGGTAGCCGGTTTTTCTTCCCTTTGACGTCGCTCAGTCGCTACACCATTAATGACAAACGGATGAAACTGTATCGTTTTGAAATTATTTTCGGACAATCACTTTTGTAGTTTAGATAACAATACATAATGACTGGTTATCTTAGAATAGTCGCTCATGTTGTTACAGAATGAGATGTTGAGACCTCACTGCGAATAGCAATAATCAGAGGATGTAGAATCAATGATTATTTTCAGAATTACATATAGAAGATTGACGTGAGTGGATTTAGGAATTAGAACGATTTCAATGATGAATGGGGCGCCTCTTATTGTAGTCGTCTGTGAGATGAAAAAAAAAAAAATTAACTCAGTTTATAAAAATCGTCAAGCTGCTCCCAACTCGACTTAAAATTGCATTGTTAAAAAAATTTGGTAGAAATTGGTCGCAATCGATTATATTTCACTCGGTTGATCCTGAAGTCTCATAAATAATAGATCCAAATAATCCATTCAATGAATCAACTACGACAACGCGTAGTAGATAATGGAATGTCTCCTTTTTTAATATTTTTAATGTTTATCGATGTAGGTGGCTGAACGAGAAAAGCGAATTTCAATTCAACCATTGCTCTATGTTTCATTCCGGTGTCATCCCACTCGCCATATCTCTTCATGAATAATTTCATTAACAAAATGTGGTAAACTTGTTCATATCTCATTCCCTGTTCGCGTGGAAGCAGATCCTGACACGTTCCACCTTGTTCAAACCCATATGCAGTCAATATTTTTCTAATTCCCCGGCGAAAAGAGAAGTATTATTCTATTAGGCCATAATTTTATCAACTGTTCATATTCTCGTGAGTGAGCATAAACCATTTGCACCCACGAATTTTACTTTTTGGAATTGGCTTCATTTCTTTGAATTCCAAGTCCAATCCGTAAAATTATCTTTCCATGCAATGCGCCCTCAAACTATTCCTTTCCTATCACATTCTATTCATAACATTTGTAATTTCCAGCATATCAATGATTCTACTATTCTTTCTATCCCATTATTCTTCTCATCCGAAACGTCTCTTTCCACGGGATGACCATTTGCCAAATAAGTTTTATGATAACTGACCACAAACTTCCACTGATGAAGTTCCTAAAACTGTTGACATTGCGTTGGAACCATTGGAATCGAACTTTTGAAAGCTATCACCTCAATACTGTTATATAAAAGATCATGCACAATACTTGATCATTTCATCTTGATCAAACTATAGTGAGATTAAGCGATATAAACTGTTAATTGTTCGGTAGACTGGAACACTACACATATTATAAGATTTCGGACGACTATATATAGAAACGTTATGAGTCGAGACCTTTATCGTCATATATAAAAAATCGCACCATATTGTATTCAGATGAAACAATTAATTATTTACAAATAAAACATCTCCAAAAATAGTCATAACAATATAAACGTGGAGGCAAGTAATATAGCAGAAATTCCCCATAAGACTGAATCATATAACACAGTAATATTTCATTTCGACGTCGAAAGAGAAATATTACACTCGAAAGATGCGCATTATGATGAATTTTTTGAGCTATGAGATAGTACATCTCAATATAGACAATATAGACAAAATAGAAAAAAACGTACAATTATTTATTACAATTCATTTCATTATCGAAATCCACCATATACCCTGCTCACTCTACTTGAATATTCATATGTAGGTTAGGTGAAGAAGAGCCTGTTGATTCTGTTGCCTCATGTACGCACATGACACATGCTCGCGCTTGCAGCGTTGCCACATTTTTCAGCAACATAATTAATAAATTTTCATATTACAAAATTACAATATTCAAAATATTTTATATCAATTGCGGTTGATTTATCAGTAAAAACACCGTCTTTGATATTTGAAAGATTGAATCATCGGTAATAATGGCGCATTTTGCTATATGGACATTTAACATGATCATATTAAAAATGAACTTATGTGGCGCTACTTTCTCACAACTTGAGGGTGAGCCAACCAGACTTCTGTACGCGTGTTGTGCAGCTATTCTCGAACAAGATTGGAGGAATTTTGTATGAATATGATGGAATGGGAAAAAGCCGAATATAAGAGATTTTTCAGCTATCATCTTTTCGCTGCGTCGACTATATTTGAATAAACGAATAATGAATATAAATAAAGATGGAGAAATATGCGTCAGTTGAACCCGTCTGCACAGAGGTGGGAAAACATGGAAAAATTCAGGAGAGCACTCGCGGTCAGCATAGCTCCAAGCAAGAAAAAAACAGCTTTTCCATCAGTCTCCAACTCTCCACAAGAGCTAATAAACGGCACATGTCTTGAACCTTGGTTTAGGAGAATCTGAAATTTTGCATGGGTAGGGAACCACCCATGAGTCCCAACTGTCGAATCGCACACACTCAAGGGTTAATGTCGCACTAAGTTACCAAAAATAGTGTATACATGTAGGTATATTGTACCGAGTTGAGCCGAGAGATGTCAGGTAATGCTTATGATCTTTCTGGCAAAATCTTAGCGCCAATGCCATTGAGGTTACGCTTCACTACTTTCCACCAATTTCTACAGTCTACACGTTCACACTGCTGTTGCGACTGTATATATCAGTATATATATATATATGTGTGTGTGTACATATATTTTGTGAATGTTGCGTACGTGGTGTGTTTAAGAGAATCGAGAAAGCCTAGTGGCGCGCTTGTGTATGTGTGTGCGCGCGCGTGTTATGTGCTATGTGAACGAAACCGAACGACACCGGGTGCATTATCGAACATTGTGAGAGGATATGAGAGGTACGGAAGCGTTATACAGTGTGGAGCAGTGTGGACGAACGTTGAAAAGTGTTGAAAAGCGTTGTTGAAAAGCATTAGGGAGCCTTCGGCGCGTGGTTAATAGCAACATACGTTTGAAACTGTATATTATAAAAGTCTTGAGAGGGGAGAATATACACATATTATATGCATATATACATAAATATATAAATATATGTGTATATGCGTGTGTGGCCGTGGCTGTTTTTTTTTCTTTTGGTCTATTTGGGTCTATTCGCATGCCCGGATTATTGCATACGCGGGAGAAAAGTTGTGGAATCACGTTCGCATTGAGCCATAATTAATTTTATGCGGTTATCTTCAAGTGTCCACGTCTGAAACGCAATAATGTCGTTGGATTCATTATCTGACTCGGAGCTTCGTAGAAGGCTCGCAGAATTCGGTTACCCTGTTGGCCCGGTGACCCAGACCACCAGGAAGATACTAGTGAAGAAGCTCAAGAACCTCACTGATGTTCGTGGTGGTGCCGGATCTCGATTATCCCTTGCTGCTAGGTATAAGCTTTATAAATCATGTAAATAATGTAACTCATATGAACCATGTGAATATTCATTCAGACCATAGTGTCTATTATATTTATTTAAAAATGGAGGAAAGGCATGGAAAATAGGAAAGTATGTAACGCAATGCATCCATCGATGTGTTGGCGTATATAAGCGTTAACCCTCCTTATCACAACATAACACACAAATAAATGAATATAATATATATACATATATATGTATGTGTATACTGCACTTCAATGTAGCTATACACTTATTGCGTACTCATATGTATTCTTTTCGTTGTTTGTCAAATTGAATCGTTTTTAGATATAGCAGTGATGACACAGATGATGACATGGCGTCTACAACAAACAGGAAAAAGAAGGGTCTGTTGTCAAATAATCGACGCCAAACGATGGCAAATCCTATGCCGCCACCAGCGCCAGCTCCAATTGCAACAGGTATTTCACGCAGTCCATCAAAACGACGTATTAATTCAAGGAGTTCCGAGTCCAAAGACTTGGCGGCTGAGAGTGATGAGCCAATAACAAACTCAACGAGTCGATCAAACATCAAACTAGTACAAAAAAGAACTAACAAATCATACAAGATGCCAGGCATTAATGATGGTTTAGAAACTGGCTCAGATACCGATTATCCCGATGAAATTGAACAAAAAACCGGTATATCTACAAAATTGAACAACGATGATACGAAAAATCAAAGTTCGGTTGATACAGAGCATAGTTCACGAGGACCCGAAGTATTGACGAAACCCCATGAGTCAACGGCCCGGCAGATCACCAATATCATGAGAGAAGACAAGTACATTGTTCCTCCATTTAAGCCGAACATTTCACCGATAGCACCTGTTAAGGAGGATATAACTTATAAACGTAGTGAATTAAATGTTAATGATCTTCTCGACAACTATGAAAGCCCATATTTGTCAGAATTTACGAGACGCCTCAGTTCTCAAACTACCACAAATATTCCACCAACGCGAGCTGCATTCAAGAGTAAGTAATAAATTGGGAATCTATGTGAATTTTTATTTGTCATATGTATATGACAATTATCATTCCACAGGTTCGTTGTTGAGATCTAATCGGCCTGAATCAAAAGAAACTGATACAAATGGACATTTTTCATCTTCAAGATCTACGTACAGCATGGCAAATTCACGGTTTGTACTCAATTATTCAACCCGAATGTTTATCCAAGTGCTTGAAGAAGTTATTTCAATGAAGTTTTTGCATGTACTCAGATATGTTTCCTCATCGAATGACCGACCAAGAGACGTCACAAGAACGTTCAAATCAACAATACCAAATAAAGACGATAATAGAAACAACCAAAATATGATTTCTATGGTATTGGTGATAGTTCTGGGTCTTTTCTTTGGGGTATTGGCGATATTTTACATGGGTCTGAGTGGGAAAGCCGACATTGCACCATCGCTCCCTATGGGTAGGTATTATGACTAACAATCATGTATCTACTATATTCGTCGTTCGTGAAGGATTGATCTAGTGGTGTGGGAATTTAACAGTGAACAGTGAACTACATGTATATATTCAATTAAATATATGTATATTCATAATTTCGAATCTTTCGGTTATTCAAAAATATGAATGATTAATTAATGAGTTATCAAACCGAAACATATATTGAAGATAAATAGACAAGAATTTTTCCTTATCGTTAATGACTGCGCGTAGTTCAGAAAAACACTTCGCATTGGTTCTTCATATAACAGATTAGTATAAATTCATTTGTAATCGATTTAAGGTTTATGTGTCCATTATACATCATTTTGCACGCAAATAACCCTAATATTGATATTTCTTAAGCTATGTAGTAAATTAATGGTGTTATAAGCTAGAATCATAAAATAAATTACAGGACAAAAAGTTTTCATTGCCTAATTTTTACATATTTTGCAGTCCAACAATGTACTGTATTCAAGTATTTGATCAAAATAGCTCAAAGATTATAATAAACGGTCGCGATCTTTCGTTACTTGAACACTTTTTGCAATAGTTACGAGAATTTTCAATTTAGTCAATGTGTTGCTGCTGATTGACAGCTTAATCGAACCATATGTATTTACATTCATATAATAATAAACATTATGTACTGATGATTCCATTAGTTTCAGTATTTTATTCCCTGTTCCCATATAAGATTGTTCATACAAATTGTTTCTTCCCAACTTTATTTTGCATGCACTGAACCAAACATTGTTGTGTTATCATTGCAATCACAAGATTATGGATTCTAATTTTCTTTTGTTTTTTAGACAGTGATGTTCCTATCTGTTCGCAATCTGACCATGACAAACCCGGAGTCAACTGCTTATTACAAGAAAATGTGGAGACTGTGATGCAGCTGTTAAAAAAACTTCGACCAATATTGATGAAAAGAGCCATAACAGCGGCTTGCGATAACACTGAAGAAGCTGCATATCTTTCTGATTCAGAAGTTATTAATATGCTGAAGAACAATAAAGTGGTACTCCTCATCCCACATTCGGAAAAAAAAAATCTATAAAGCAGTGTACCCATTCATTAATATTTTTCAAAATGTTTGCAGAGAGAATTTGAGGTAACTAGCGATCTTCATAATGCACAACTGCTTATATTTAAAAATCCTAAATGGGGAATTTCTTTGATAGAAGTAGACGAACGTCACGATATACCGGAAACGGTTCTTGATTCTATGGTATGCAGTTCACACATACGATGCAATGAAAACTTTGGAGATGTTTCTATTGCTTGCTGTTTTTGTTTCAGGAAAAAGTGTTTCAAACTCGTTTAGAGGGAAAAGTGAGAATGATCATGTTGAATCCAGATTTACCAATAACATGTTTAATCAAGCAGAAGGTGTTCACCGTAATGTCTACAATGCTGGTGGTAACGATTGGTAAATTTTTGACAGACACACTATTCGGCCACACCATTTAAAACCACTCCCGTTGTACTCCAATTACTTCCTTCCGATCTTCCATCATTCCTGGATTTTTTCACTAGTAAAATAGCTACAGCATTACACAACGGATTTCCACAATTTCGCTGATATTTATTTAACGAATGAATAAATATGTATGCAAATATATATGAATATGTGTGCGTTTGTGTTTGTTCAATTCTCAGGACTCGTTGCGACTTTTGGAGGCCATAAACTGGTACAGTGGTACATTGAACAGAAAAAGATAGCAGAGAAAGAAGTATTTCAGTTGGTCAGTGGTATCCTCAGTATGGTGGAGTTGCATCATCAAAATACTGTATCGATGAGTCCCGGTGGCACACAAGAGAGTTATTTGGCAATAAACCATGTGCGTGATAATTTAATCCCACCAAAAAATAGGAAAAAAATGTCCATGTTGTGGGAAAAAGCAGTGAAATTTTTGGATGAGAATGAATCTAGAATCCGTCGCGAAGTGCAACAAGTCGCTGGCGAAGAATTTCATGTTTGGCGTTGGTTACCAAATGTCAATACATCCATTACCTCCTCAGTTGGTGCTAGCAAGAAAACAAAAGTATGGCAAGGACAAGCATTCGAAACGATGGAAGGGTCAGTTAATAGTTTGACATGCTCACCCACGCCTTGTTTGAAAATACGCCACATGTTTGATCCTGATGTGTGAGTTTCATCAATTTTGAGATTGTATAATGAATATATACCATTATTCGTGTTCATTCAAGAAACTGTCTAATTCCCTACAGAGAATTTGAAGAAGATTGGGAAATCAAAGTACAAGATGCTATTCTTGAAAAATGCGGCGAGGATGTAAAAATTTTACATATTCGTGTAGATCGCGGCAGTCGCGAAGGATGTGTTTACATGAAATGCATGTCCCAAGAAGATGCTGGCAAAGCATATAGAGCACTACATGGTTGTTGGTTTGATGGTAAGAATAATGATTTTGCCTTCTCTGAATGATTTGTTATCAAATTATTGTTTTCTAAAATTTGTCAATAATGCATTGCAGGGAATCTTGTGACAGTGAAGTATTTGCGTTTGGAACGTTATCACGAACGCTTCCCTGACGCTACTCGCTGTATCAATGCTTTGAATCCAAGTAACAATCAACGACTTTCTATGCAAGGACATTACTGGCAAAGTCCGTTAGAAGCCAACTAATATCAAGATTTCCACTGGCTTCACATTTTTATCAAAACAAGACAAATATCTGTTATGAGATGTCCAAGATTTTCCTTTATTTTCGATTGCAAAACATGTCATCATACGAATTAAACGCTGAATGAACGATAGAATCATCCATGATCTTTTGAGCAAAACAATCAAGCGGAGGGAAATTATTCAATCGTATCCTCTGAATCTTGAAACTATGTTGAAGATTTTGTTGATGCATCTCTAATTATTTGTTTGCATTTGACATCATGCATTGCTGACTAACCTATTAGAATCACTCATTGCAGAAAAAAGAAAAAAAAAAAATGCAAATAGAGACCAGGAGAATCCGAAGGATGGAGAATAAAGGAAAAGGGCGTTGAGCCGGAAGTGCGTTCATAAATAGAACAAAAACAAAGTATGTAGTTATAAGTCAAACAATGTTTTATCGTAACGTTTGGGGCAATAATGTACAGTTTACACGTTTTACCATTAGATTATCAAACTGCTCACGTTACTTCTCATTAGTGTCGCCGTCTCGATATATTTTAACAATTTCTTTTTTTTTTTATTTGGCCACGGACTTGTATGAAAAAGTTGGAATGAACGACATTGTTCATATAATTTATTCAGACACTAATGCATGTTAAATTGATTGCTGACTCCACAGCTATGAGTTTCATTATTACATCATAGAAGACGATAAATGATCACATTTACAGCGCATGAAAATGAGAGACTTAGTATCTATGTCAATCACGCGAATCAATCATATGAATTCTTTTGGAGTGCTATTGTCTTCATTTATCACAAAAATCATTGAAAGTTGGTAAGAAATGGCGAGGTCTAGTAAGCGGGAAGTTGCATCATTTTGACGAATTTCAATTGTACCTGTAATTTGAGAAAATGATTACTCTTCTGCAGTCAATTTTTGTGAGACACTCAAACGTTTATAAACTTACATACATTCGTCTGAGGTACATTGCATTTTTTAATTTTATAAATTATGCGTGTTGTGCGCACATGTATATCATGAAAACAAAACAAAAATGATTAGATAAAATAAAATTTGTCGCATTATCATGTAAAATAGGAGAAAACAATTCGAATTAATAGGTAATTGTTTGAATAAAATAACTATCGAATGTGAGAAAATCAGTATTGATGAATTGCACCCAGTGAAAGCCGCAATGGATTTTTCATTTATACTATTCATATATATATATACACGAATTTCGTCTGCGTTACCATGGGTTCGTCACGTATTGTATTCATAACAATGGTGGTAAGAGGGAAGGGCAGTTAACACTATGATACCGCATGCGTGTGCTGAAAAAAATGTTTCACTCAATACGCTTTAGGTTGACAAAGTCTACCAATAAAACTCTCCTATCAACAATTCTAGGGGTGTAGATATATTGATTTATGTATATAAACATCTAGTGCATAGCCGGATGTACAATATGAATATTCGTCTGCAATAGCTGTATTTCCTCGATAAAATGTTCGTTATATTAGAAGAGAAGTAAAATCGGAATAAGGTTTTTGAGGCGGAAAAAAAGAGGATAGCGGCATCTTCATTTACCGTACTCAGTTTAATATTTCATGCAGTCATAATTGCATTTAGGGTTTAGTCTCGTTTTCATATCGTATGTTCTTTATATTCAACGGCCTCAAACTGTGGTGGAAAATCAAGATTCCCTGTTATCTGCGCAACATGTTAACTGCGGCAGCCACTGTACGACCAATGGTCACTGAGAACGGAAATTTTAATCAGGTAATCTTTTCATGAAACATTAATAATATGTTAGTGATGCATATAATGTATAATGAATTTTTTTGAATCTGCACATAATGGGAGTCCTCATATTTGGAGTGGTCACACACACACATAAAAATATCGTCTATGTTGTGTGCAGCTTCTTACATTTTAGCTATGAAACATGCACAATGACCCAAATAACGGTACATAATTCTTTACATTCATATGGCAGAATTCTGAAGCCATATTTAGAGTCGATTGATTAAATCTCACAAGACCCTGTACTGATTTGAAAAAGGAAATACGACGGCAAAGGTGAATCTACTACCTTCGTATTACATATCAATCATTCCATCACAATGTCTCCCCATCTTTTACATCTCTACGAGTATAGCGTCCACATATGTATGTATTGTTATCTGTTGAATGCCTAAATAAATATTCTCATGTGGTAATTCACAACTCAAAGCAAGGTGCGCGGCATCGTGGCAGGTGAAATGTTTGGACTTTGTCTATATATATATAGTGAGCACAGAGATACAAGAGAGTTCTTGTGATAAGCTGCTTGAGAACTCAATTCGAAATATCAGTAACATTCCTATCGACGTGTGTAAGATTGACGAATTGGAACAGATCAGCAAAAGTATAAGTGGCTTTTACAATAAGTTGCTTTTGATTATTCGCTACTATGAAAGAAATGTCGGAAGCAAATCCCGAAAAGCCTCTACAGTTTGGCAAAGGGCATACAACTTTAGAGAATCATCAACATGAATTGGTGGAGTCAAAACCGCAGCAATTAATTCATCTGGATTGTGTGGGCGCATACGCAGAAAAAAATCAAGGAACATTGAATAGGAAAGATGCAAACATCAACTATAAATCAAAGCCGAATGCTATCATTGAATCATCGAATGATGAAAATCAACGTATCCCACCGCGTGTTACAGTCTATAATGAAACCAGTATGGAGACACCCGGTATTTTCAAACCAGTGAGTCTTGAAAAATACTATGCGTTATATATTGTCAGATTGGGTGCAGAAGAATTTTCTTTTCACTCTAATGAGCGTTGTGGGGAAAATGCGAAACTAAATTTGAAGTTTATGCAACTTGTTTTTGAATAAATTGGAGAACACGAACAATTTCTACGGTGTGAATTCGAGAAAAGATACGGAAATGTTGCAGAAAAATTTGAACCATTATTATGTATGAAGAAATATTGTAATATGATTGTTCTTTATTTCAGGTGAAGACACTGGATGCTAATAGATATGCGACGAAGAAAACTATTGCCCAGGGAATGCTTGATATTGCACTTCTCACTGCTAATGCATCTCAACTGAAATACATATTACAAGTAAGTGTCAGGAGAAAAATTATAACCCAGTATATAAGCAAAAATTGTGTAACGTGTGTTTCAAGGTCGGAAAAGCCCACGAATTCTATACACTAATGCTCACTCTCATCAGTTTATCGATTGGACTCCAGGTAAACAAATTTATATTCTTTCATTTCAATGTGGCTATAGATAAACATGAAGACAGCGAACAATTGATAACTACTTAAAAGCTTCTGAAGTATATATGTATACAATGTACATCCACATCACACTCTATGTTATGCTTATTATTGGTCCAACTGTTTCGCAGCCGCGTAATGAAAATCAATACACTAAAAAACATGTATGTAACGCGCAGATTCTATCAGGATTATTGTCCTTGTCATTAAATCTAATGATGGACAGGAAGATGGAAGACACGAGAAAAGGGTACACGGCAGAATGGGTCGGCCGCGCCAGACTCGCATTAAGCTTCATTGTTTTCTTGGATAATATACTAATAGCTGCATTTGATCCAATGGGTCTTTCTTCATTACTTCTTCCTGACACATCAGTGATGGGCGGTGATATAATCCTATAAATGTAGATACGATTGTAACATCACTCAAATATTATATTATGCACTTGCGACACAATTGGATCAATTACTTATATTATTTGCAAATGCAACAGCTAGAAAACAGAATAATTTGAATGACGATAGCGAGCATAATCATGCAGCTTAAATTGCTCAGGCCGCCGTGGGTATTCTCTTCATTGTTGTTGGTGGCTTGGACATCAATAGACCACGCGATCAATGGGCTGCTAATATCATAAATGACATTATTTTAATTGGTGTGTTTGTCATCAGTCTTATCAATGTTGTGATATCTGGATTTGGGATGGAATTCAGTAATAAATCTCCGGAACTGTTGGCTTATAAACGGCACGTGAATGAATTAGGATTATTGGCAGAATGAATAGTTAGAATTTTTGATACGTCAATGCTCATTTGTTTCTTTTTTTTTCTAATTGTTTTTATTTTCTATTTGCGTCACAATTGCACACAGGTACTTCAGAGTTTCATTTGCCTATTTTTGGGCATCAATTTCAATATAAACAAGGAAAAAGACCGAATGCGAGCCGAGATATGGAATAACATCGTTATGACAATGACATCACTAACAGTACTTACAAACGTAATTATTCCAGCATTTCAAATGAGGTGAAATTAGATGCCAAGAATTGATTCCATCGATATACATATGATTTCCTTTATTATTTCACCAAGACTGGACATATTTTCGTACAATTCTCATTTTCAATATAAGTGCATATAAGCTATTGTGATTAAATGAACTTGCACATATTTACATTCAAACGAAGCAATACACAATTATGATAGTTCAAATAAGTCTTCAGATGCCTCAATTGCAAATTAACTGTGTATACACTAAGATAATATGTCCATAAATATACACTTGTAATGAAGTTTATGCAAAATTATTCACTAATGTCAATGAAATTACAAAGAATATGCAATAAATCAAAAATTATAACTAGTAATATTTATGTATGAATGTATATATTTTATTTCCGGTTTCCTACCAAGTATCAAAATATTCCAAACTTTTAGTAGTCTCCAAGTGGTCGATAGTTGAAAATATTTGTTAAAAACGACACTCCACGGTAATAAGTTCCAGGATATTATATAAAAAAAAAAAAACAAAAAAACGACATTGAATATCTATTGTATCATACAAAGATGAGGTGCGAGTGGAAGAATTTCATGCAATTACCGCGTATAAGATATATATATCTCTACATATATTTTTCTCATCTTCACTATTGAGCGTGATAGAATTCTAAAGCAATTGTGACCTCTTTCTGACAGTGAACATAATGAGGAAATAGACACATGTTGGAAATCCTTCTTTCTCATCAATGCTGGAAATTTTTATACTAAACTGCATGGTTCAACTATTATAAAAGCTTGTGAGAACAGACTTTTTTATGGAACAAGAAAATATCGAATCACATGAGAATGAACATAAATACTTTACCCACAGAAATGTCACATTTTCTCCGATTTATAATTCACTGGCAGGATGCGCGATGAAAATTGTTTCAAGAACGCCAAGGGATTAACATATTTGAGCGGCAATTAGTCCAGTGACTACTGAAAGATAAGTTACCGCTACATAGACAAAACAGGGAATACTTACCCTTTTTTTCGAAATATATATATATTTTTCCCAAAAATAGTACATTTAGGTCGAAATAACATTCCATCGATTAGGATCCGCCATGTAAAAATCCACAGTGATAAAGCTACTGCGAAGTTGAGTTTCTGAAACAGACATACATATACAGCCTAAAAGTTATGAATAAGAAATTGATAAAATCAGGAAAAAACAGATAGTCCTCAAATATACTCATTAATCATATTTCATTTTTATTTATTCAAAGCTAAACTAAAATTTTAACAACAAATTTGCATATTAATTGTGTTATATTACAACTATTCTGCCGAAGTCTGAGCTATATTGAATGTTGGAACGTTCGTGGGATCTGATCATTTATTCGAAAGCTGGATTTGATGGAAAAATTCATCATTAGAATTGTAGCACTGCAAACTGAAAAAAAAAAGTTGTTTGCATCTCATGCGTAAGAGGTAAAACGATTGGCGTAATAGCTAGAAGCATTGAAAATCCATTCGAGATAAGGTGCTGTGGGACTGTCCGGGAATTCTTGGATTTTTCTATGAATATTCTATGGAATTATTGGAAAACTTTCAAAAATCGGGGAATTTCCACATTAAATCTGTAGTGATTTGACTTCATTCATTTTTCAGTTATGTTATCATTGCTCATGTTAGATAAGAAAGAGAGGTATCGCTACAGCTTAGCCATATAGGTTGGTTGACGCAGCTATTTTTTCCAGATATATCTTTAGTATCACTGTGAGAGCAGTACTGGGTCAATAATTCTGTTAGATGGCTGTGATAGCTGTCTAGATACGTCGTACAAGGATGCAACACATATTATTTTACAGACAGTTATAAGAGCTACCTACCTCATAGTTGACGCTGCAAATATGAAAACTCATTTTCTATTTCATTTGGATGGACGAACCGCCGGAAAAGTTATTGTATTGCCGATAAATTAATTACACCAGTCAAGTCCATTTTACCACTTCATAAAATATAAAACCTAATTTTTGTCGATTCGTCAACCATGATTCAAATCATGCCATCAAAATATAAAAAGTTATAAGTTGTTTTTAATTGAATATTCCATGAAACTTGTCTTGTATTGATGCTCTATTGAATACTTCCCGTCATTGAATGGAGCTCACTCTTCATTATCCATATAGTCCAGTTATATTAGAGGTTTCACCTCGGAATTGGAGATAGTCAGCTATAAATTTTTTTTTATATCTCGAACCATTTTCAAGATAGAGGGCAGAGGGCGCGTAGTATTCAACTATTTAGAGTATCATTCGAAGTCAGCCGGTAGCCCCGATTAAAAACAAAAAATTTCTATCAGATCGAAATAATAAAGAAAATCTCATTAATATGCCGCGGATGTTCTTATCATTCAAACAGCTATTGGTGAATCGAAACATGAAAAAACTGCCGTTATAATAGGAGAAGATATAGATTTACCTGTCATTTTAGTTGGGCGTACTTTATCTCATCAACAAGAAATTTTTTTTAAAGAAGTTGGCAAAGGAAATGTAACAACTGAAACATACTCTTCCAAAAGTTTCGATAAATATCCTCGTTCTAAAAAACACATTTTTTTATGGACGCAGTAAGTGGTGATGACACGACTTCTGCGCTCTTCAAAAGAAGGAAAAAAAAGTCTTCTAAGAAAATTTCTTGTATACTCCAAATAGTTGGACACTACGCGCTGTCCGTCCACTATCTCAAAAATGGTTCAAGATATAAAAAAAATCCCACAAAAGTTATAGAAAATTTAATCCTTTACAATATTCATAATGAATACAAATAGCATAAAACCCATATGAAACTAGATATTTGCAAAAAATGTGCGAAAAATCGATTTGTTGACCTTTTGACCTTAGATATTTGTAGTCGCGATCACCCTACGATAAGTAAGTTTTGAGACAAGTTTTGGGGCGTCAAAATAAAGGTCTATACGAGTTTATAGCTGACTATCTCCAATTTCGAGATTCTTGCTCTATTTTGACTTATATGACTGGACTAATCCATACTATCCATACTAATATTATAAATGCGAAAGTAACTCTGTCTGTCTGTCTGTCTGTTACTCTTTCACGCCTAAACGGCTGAACGGATTTTGATGAAATTTGGT